>CAKKTI010000311.1:0-25912 GCA_920105805.1 Condylostoma magnum
AAGGCTGTGAGGATTGGAATGATAAGTACTTATTTTATATACAGAATGGGGGAACAATGAGGTTTACTAACTGTGAAATTAAGAACTATCGTTTCAAGCTAAGAGCTATCATATACGGGGAGAGCAGCATGAGTCTTTACTTATAAAATGTTGATTTCAAGTAAATCATTATCAGATTTTCTAGTAATAAAGAATAAGCAGTAATATACAGATAAGCTGATTGTGGTGACGATAAATTTAATTCTTTTCTATGCGGAGAGTTTGAGTATAATGGAGGAACAGTGTCTTACTTGAACAATGGATATGAGATTCAGAACTATGAGGCAGGCTTTATGAGTGGATTCCTGTATTTAAGATAAATGCAAAAGGTTGAAATAAAGTCAGTACATTTTATAAAGAATATAGTAATAGGAGAAGACTTGACTTTAAACATCATTGAAAACTCTGTTCTAGGTCATTTGATGTGCTTTAATTCAGTTCTAGAGTTAATTATTGATGATTGTTTATTCGATAAAAATGTGTCGTATGGACCACTGATAGAATTAAATTATGATATAAATGAATTTCCTCTTTTAGATGATGGACAAGGTAATGCATGGATGGCAAACCAACTTCATACTCATATAAATCAAACTATATTCAGAAATAATGTGTCCAATTCAAATGCTTTAATTTACTTTAAAATTGCAGCCTAATGTGAAATTGCGAATTTCAAAATAGAGAACTCTACTATAGAGTATAACTTTACAATAGCTGGACAATTGCTAACTTTTGAACATTATGGAAACCATGAGAGAATGCTAGTCGAAGGAGGGATAAAAGCAGCTTTAGGTGAAGGACAAACAGTCTTATTATAGTACAACTAAAAATCAATTCAAATCATAAATACAGTGTTCCAGCACAATCAAGGATAAGTCTAAGGTTTTCTTATAAAAACTAATAACACCTATAATATAAGCCTAATAGATACTACAATATATTACAATGGATAGATAGATTATAAAAACATTGTCAAAAGAGTGCTTGTTGGGGAAAATAATGATGGATTCTTTGAGGATGACGACTCTTATATATCGCTGATTCCCGGATGGAGTCCTTATACCTCCTTTAACTCATTAATGCATTTTTAAGACATAAGCAATGTTATCTTCAATAATTTAATTTACACTGAAAATTATGCTTATAGCTAACAAGCTGAAAGCTCTATACAAATCTGGTGTAAGAGTTTGTAATATCCAGTGACTATCCTCGACTCCTAATTTTTAAGAAACACGGCATATTCAAGTGATTCAACTGTATTTGTAATAGAAACCAGCGATATAATTACAATAACAAACTCAAAATTTGCTGAAAATAAGAATGAAAACACATTATCAACCGGTACAATTTGAATTAGGGGGACTCCATGCAAAAGGATAAGCGTAATTGATTCGGATTTTATTGGTAATAAGAGTGCGTAAGGGGCTGGGCTAAGCATTTAATCTGCTGGAGTAGTAGAAATAAGAGATTCTACTTTTGATGGAAATAATGGCTTTCAAGAATATGGTGGAGCACTTAAGCTTTCTTCCTTTTATAGTGGCACAGAAAATCCATAACTAATAATAGAATCTGTAAGATTTACTAATAATTACTCTAAAATAGGGGGATGTATTTACTTAACTGATTCCTCAGCGTAAGAATAGCTACTACAAATTCAGTTTATGGATTTGACTATAGAAAAGAATAAGACTTTATAATAAGCCACTTTTCTATCTGTAGAATTTAATTAGCGATTAACAACTGATTCTTATATATCAAACTCATAATTTATAGGAAATACTTCAAATTTTGGATTGATAAATTTGTGGTATATTTAGGGCAATTTAACCATTGACAATTGTGACTTCATTTAAAATACTGGTATAGATGTAGCGGTTATAGTGATGGGGATAGTAGAATAAACTTAGAATAATACTTCTGCTCTCACAATCAAAGACTGTGTTTTTTCTTAGAACTAAGCTAACTCTATCATTGCAGTTGTTGATGTTGAGCATAGGTCATATCTCATTACTTAAAACTGTGAATTTATTGAAAACCAAGGAGCTTCGATTAGAATGGATAAGGGTTTATATTCAGATAATGGATCCCTTTTCAGTAACAACTCTTTCACTTTTGGTAGCTGTATAATTGCGTAGAATAGTTCCATAGCATTAATGAATAACTCTAAATTTATTGAAAACACGGCTTCTGAAAATGCTGGATGTATATTACTCAACAGTAAATCAAAATTAACATGTACTGGCTGTACTTTTACTGGCAATAACGCTGCAGAGTATGGCGGAGGAATTTATGTTGAACAGTAGTCAATTATTTAAGTTCTGGACTCAAGTGCTACATAGAATACTTCTGATAAAAGAGGATGTTTTATTATGATGATAGGTGCAGAGTCGAATGATTCATTAGTTAAAAACTCATAGATCTTTAATAATCACTCAGCTGATGGAGGCTCTGTAGCCCTATTAATATCTCAAATTACAATTGAGAATTGTGAGTTTTATGGAAATACAAGTAACAACATTGCCCCTACAATAATAATGAATATGGCTACTATAAATATTGATGATTGTCTTTTCAGAGATTCAATAGCTAACTATGGAGGAGCACACGTTTATGCAGTTACTTCTAGTACTCTTATAATCCATAATACGGATTTTATTGGAAGTATTTCCTAAAGCAAAGGAGCTTCTTTATTTTTGATCAACTCTGGAGTAAAAGTATATGATAGTAAGTTTGATGATTTGCAGGCATTAGGAGGCTCCGCAATAATCCTTTAAAGCGAGAGTAGTGCCGAAATATTTAACAGTACATTCGCAAATATCACATCATCAAAAGATTATGGGGTAATTGAAGCAACTGATAGCTGGTTAACTATAACAAACTCTGAATTTGATAAATTTTAAAACGGAGCTATTTATGGAAACTCACTAAACTCAATAGTTATATAAAAGACATCATTTAACTAAGGATCAAGCTATGATGGGGCAGCAATATACTGCTCTAAATGTAGATCAATACAACTAATAGGAAATACTTTTAAAGATCTTCAATCTACAAATAATGGAGGAGGTGTTTACTTTCATTATGATTAAGCAAATGGCGAAACAATTGAAATAATAGGCAATACTTTCGAATAAAACACAGCTAAAATCGGAGGAGGGATATATGTAGAAAATATATCGATCAATATACAAAGTAATTCATTTATTAATAATTCTGTTGTTTTAGAATCTCCGAATTGTTTAAGAGAAAGTTTAGGAGGTGCAATTTATTTAACTTGTAGTTCTTTGGATCTGTGTTCTCATTCAATAGATTCTAATGTATTTATAGGCAATAAGGCGTCATGTAATGGAGGTGCAGTAGCTTGGGATATAATTCAACCAGCAGACACTAATAATCAATTTGAAAGCAATGAGTCTGCTTATGCTCCGGAAATAGCATCTTATCCAGTAGCTTTAATGGCTTTAGATGAAGATAATAATCCCATTACTCAAAACAGAATACTCAACCCAGTTATATAAGATGTATAGAATATTGCAAGTGGATAGACTAATGAGGGAATGAAAATAAAAGTAGGAGTAGTTGATACTTATAAAAATGTAGTAAAAACTGATAATTGGAGTACTGGGAGATTAGTATCAAGTGATAGATCTCTTACTATTAGAGGAACTACTCAAATAATTGCTAAATAAGGTGTGTATACATTCGATAATTTTGAGCTAGTAGCATCACCTGGAAGCAGTGGATCAATATCTGTTGTAAGCAATGCTATAGACGATGATAAAATTAAAAACTCTGGGTTTACTGATTATTCTTTATATGGAAGCTAAGTTAACGTCTCTGTTTAATTCCGAGAATGCATTTCTGGAGAGATTTTGAATTCATCAAAGGAATGTGAGGTTTGTCTTGGTCCTGATAAGTATTCAATAGGGAAAGGGAAAACAGAATGCTCATAATGTCCAACTGGAGCCCTGTGTTATGATGGAGATTAAATTATGCCGGAAGCAGGTTATTGGAGAAGCAGTTCTATAAGTGAAAATTTTGTACAGTGTCCTAATACAGATGCTTGTATCGGGTCACCTTCAAAGACAAATCTTAAGTATACGGGAGAGTGTAATACAGGGTTTAAAGGAAATCTTTGTTAGAATTGCAAATCTGGCTACTCTAGAACAGCTAAAAATTAATGTGGTAGTTGCCCTGAAGCTGAACTAAATGGACTAAGATTAGGAGGAATAATAATAGTAGTTCTAATCCTGATATGCATCATGGTAAGAACCACTATGAATTCCGCATATAAGCCGAAAGCAATGCACTCTATATACATGAAGATATTCATGAATTATCTATAGCTAGTAATGTTAACTGCTTCTTTTAATCTTGACTGGCCAACCATGGTACTCGAGATGTTCTAAGCACAAGAACAAGCCGGAACAATGTCAGAATAGGTATTTTCAGTTGATTGCTTTATAGTGTCAGAAGACGATGATAAAGCAGGAGAAAATGCCTTTTTCTATAAAGTAGCTTTTATGACCTTTGCTCCTTTTCTTATAATAATCTTAGCATTCATTGTATGAATTAGTATATCAATATACAAGAATAGTTATAAATATATGAAGGATGAGTTTATAGCTACATTAGTTATACTGTTATTCATAATTCATCCTAATCTAGTGAAATCGTAGTTTTCAGCATTTAGTTGTAGAACAATTGATGAAGGGGAGTGGTGGCTAGTTGAAAATTTAGATGTTGAATGCTGGACTGGAGATCATATGTTCTACTCTTTATTCTTTGCACTCCCAGGTATAATAATATGGGGAATTGGTATACCAACTATATGCCTATATGAACTGCAGAAGAAAAGAAGATAATTGGATAAATTAAGTACTAGACTTAAATTTGGGTTTTTATTCAATGGATTCAACTACAAACACTATTATTGGGAGTTTATTATATTGTATAGAAAAATATTTATCATATTTTGCTCTATATTTCTAGGCAATCTATTCTCAGTAGAAGTTTAAGCTTTGACAGTGATGATAATTCTGCTTATCAGTGTATATATTTAGTATGAAAACCAACCTTACAGTGAAGATGATTTAAACAAGATGGAAGTAAGGTCTATTTTAGTATCTTCAATCACTATCTACTGTGGGCTCTATTTCTTAGCTGGAGATCCTAATGAAGAAAGTAAAATAGTCCTTTTCTGCTTTATCTTATGCAGTAATATATACTTCCTATACTACTGAATTCCTAAAATGTTTGGAGCTGGACTTTAATTATTAGGAAATAAAATACCTTGTATAAGAAAACATATTAAAAAGGTGCATGATGGTTTTGATGATGATTTATTTGTTTCAAGAAATGTAAATCAAAACGTTATTAGGAAAGGTTAGGATGAGTGGTTTTCTATCCTTTAATAAAGAGATTATAATAAAGAGTTCTAAGTTAGCCATATTGATTTTATTGGAGAAAATTATAATATGAGCAGTTTTTATTTAGATATTGTTGATGAAAAGAATCAATAATATGATAGTTTTTATGATGAATGTTCTATGAGAAATTTAACGTTTTAAGATAGTGAAGATCAAACCTGTCCTACTGTTATTGATAATCCAGTTGATTAATTAGATTAGTAAAGTTTTTAGATAAGCGGGTTTTATTAATCTTTTGAATCTATAGACTAAGTCAATTTTAATTTCAAATGATTGGGAAAGTTTCTATGGGATTTTGCTTATCAGCTTTAAATGTTGTTTTGTATGTAACTGTTATTTGATAACAGCATTAGAACAATAATTTAAAAGTTTAATCTAAAATATATTGTGAATGATATCATGTTTAAACATTATTTCAATAGCTTAATATTGTTATGGCTAATTTATACTAATTATTAACTGTTAATTAGATTTTCGATTCTGATGTTTAAAATAATTATCTAACCCTTATTAGAATATTAGGAGAATATCAGTATCTATAAGCTATAACTACCCTTCACTAGTTTATTAAATCCACCAGATGCTCATATTTCCCCACTTCTTAATATAAAACTGATATCACCACACCATTAATGCTTCTGTTATTCTATGGGTTTTACAGTCCCATACTATTATATAAAGTTATAGATGAAGATTTCTATTAAAAGTTCTTATAATGTTTAGTAAACCATTTATAGTATGTATTCATTAACAATTGGTAAAGAAGGTTTAAGCTACTGTAATTATGTTGAAAATATGCTATATATAAAATAATATAACTTCTTTAGAAAATTGATGAGTAGAAAACACTTAGATATGAGTTAATAATATTTAAATGTATAATTGCCATAAGACATATATAAACTTTTATACTTTGCCAATTTTAAAAATGGAAAACTGTATAGAGTTAATAGAAGCCTAGTTCCTAATTTCTAGTATTCCCAGTTGAATCAATAATATATAAGATAATCAATCTATACAAAATATGGCATATTATCGAAAGAAAACTTAAGCAAAATTAGCTTTGTAGTTACACCTGCATTCTCAATTAATAAAAGATTATTAATACAGGAAAATTGAGCTAGATATACAACTAAGAAAATTTTCAGGTTTTAAAGTTAATAATATTATAAGACAATAGAGAATTATTTCATAAGAAGAATATTTGGAGAAGACCCGACAGCTAATGATTAGCATAGAATGAGCCAAATACTATTATCTTATTTACATTTGAAGATTTAATTTCTTTTAGGCTTATTTAAGTGAGCAATTTAGGATAAATCTTCTTTTTAACATGTATCCGTAAAAATTCCAATCTCTAAAGCTATTCGTTTAGTTAAAGAGTATTTATTTAATAGATATCAGTTTAACATTATAGTATAGCATTTCCTTAGTTAAATAGTCAGATTTATTGGAAGATGTCTTATATTTCTCATTAATTTGTTGAATCAGAATAAACAGGAAATTTTACAATGAAAAATACTCTAAGATCTTATTAATCACAGATTAGAGGGCTACAACGTTTGTATATTAGTTTCAAAAATGATAGAATTTATATTGAAAATCTGTTTTAGGGGATAAAAACATCTTTGTAGGAACTAACCTGGGTTTGAGTGAACATACCTTACTTTTACACTCTTTTCTTAATCAAAAATCTAAATAATAGATTTTTTTACTATATGCTAAAATAATTGTAGGAATATAAGATTCCATTGATAAGGATGAAATTTTAATTTAAAGTCTTTGATTCTATATAATCTAAAGACATAATACATATTTTTATCCTGTGATTAATCTTCAAGAGCATTTTATAAGGTAGCTATAAATACAAGATATTTATTGCAGTTTCTAAAATAGGTTTGATTAAATTTATTAATACATCTTCTATTATAGTGTTATCAACTTCCATATTTTAGAAGGACTTATTACTTTGGATAGAATCACTTAGTACTTTAAACTAGTATCGTCAATTGGGTTCTAATATACTGAGCCCTAATTAAATATGAAAGTATTTATTGCTTATTATAACTGTATAAACTGCCAACTAATATTAAAAAATGGTTATCCTATCTAATCACTTTCTGTTTCTATTCTCATAATATTACCTCGAGTAGTATCTTCTAAACTATCATCGGGAATAGCATTATTATTCTAAGGCTTCATTTACAATAATATTTGTAGTAGGAGGCCCATTTGGCACAATATCATTACTAGGAGATTCGTTTAATTCTTATTTCTTTTAGCACCTTCCTTTCAAAAACTACACAAATTTTACAATAGCATTTATATAGAATCCTAGAATTTAAAGTCCAACTACAGAAAAAAGGCTTATCATAATAATATAGCAAATTACTTTCCGCTAATCGTAATTGATGAAATTAAATTAAAGACTAAATATTAGGAAAATTGTAAGAAGTAAGCCTAATTCATAGATTAAATTAAGTTTATATCCTAAATTCTTCTAATCAAAAGGTTAAAAAATTGCCAAGTATACAATACTTACCGTTTGAGCTATTAATAGAACTTTTAGTTATAATTACGGATTCTCTTATAGAATTACTAGAGCAAATGTAATTACTATCTTTTTTATAAAATTAATCAGTGTTAACCCAGCTCTTGCTTTAGTTTTAGTCTATTAATTATCATAAAACTCTCCAAATATCTTTTTATACTCTTCTTGCTTTAATTTTTCTCTTTTAACTAATAAAACCCTTGCAATAATAGTTATAGCAAACAAAATAAAAATACCTATGAATGAAGCTAAGGTTAAATACTAGAAAATTATCTAATATCCATAAAACGTTAAATCTCTGAATTATAGAAAGATAGCTAATTAAACTGGAAGGCAAACTGTAATTGAAATTCGAATAAAAGCCTAATAATTGAAAACATAGTAAATTTTCCCAATGAATCTGTTATTCTTACATTTCTTTATAAATAAGCTTAAAAGGAATCCGATTAATATTGCTATATATATCATTATAAATCTTCACGAGTTTAATACAATGTTAGTACTTATTTCTTCTATTTAGAATTTGCCCTCAATAAAATTTGATTCTAAAAATTGAAGTTAATCCGTAGCAAAATCAGGTATAAATTAAAAGTTAGCAAATTCTCATGATCTTAAAAAGGTTGTTAATTCATCTGAGTACTAAACATTAATGAACAGTAAGACATATGCATACTACATGGCTTCTACACTTTTCCATAATACTTCTATTTACACATTAGCTCCAAAAAGGGACATGAGTCATGATAAACTTATAGAGGCTCCTGCAGTGGCCTGTGTAGAATATGAAGTATCTTTTATTTATTAGGTATTTGACGGTAGAAATTCATCAAGTATTGTTGCTTTTAGTTCAGAAGGACCTTTAAATCCATATTAATCTTGTGATTTTGTTTTAAATACCACTTTTAAGATAGTATTACTTTATATAACAGTTGATGGAGTTACAATTAGTATAATCCTAGATGTTCATTCAGTTTCATATTACCAACTAACTTCATAAATAGCATTTTGGATCTCTACTGTTGTTTCTGCTGTAAAATTATTACCTATATAAACTTAAGAGCTTCATTTTATCTGCAGTTCATACTAATTTGAGCTTAATCCGATATATTCTAATTAAGCAGTTAATTCCTCATTAGAGCATCCAGTTTCATTGCATAGAAATCCTTTTTCCTTTTTACATAAGGAGCTACATCCGTCTCCATCCAAATTGTTTCCATCATCACACTCATGTTATCCTAAATGAATACCATCTCCACATATTTCAGTACATTAATTGCCTAAGCTTTTCTATATATTAGAACTTAAATCAGGTAGTTAAATAATTCAATTTTATCCAAAGCCTTCGATTTAATCACAACTATAGCATTAATTATTTATCAAGATTAATCCATCTTCACATTTTTAGCATTGAATATCATTAGAAATAAAGTTGCACTATATACAACCATTTCAGCATTTCTTACAATCCTATTCTTCATCTATGTAAAACCCTATTGGACATTAACATGTATTACTTTAGGATAAATAGTTTTCTTTACATAGAATACATTTATAATCTTCTGTAATGATTGTATTTCCTATACATTCACATTTGTCATTGATTAAAGTATAGTCATATACACATTTTTAGCATTGATTATCATAAATTTCACATGTTGAATCAAATTTGAGATAAATTAAGTATTTAGTTGAATCATCATCACTTTCTTCAGGAGTGTAATCAAATTAAACTAAAACTTCCATAACACCTACACTTATTTGGTCAATTTGAAAGAGTACTAAGAATTCCAAGCTATCCTTATCGTAATAAATCTTTAAATCGGTGATTTAACTATTCTTGAGCTGAAATTACATCTAATCATTAATATTAGAATCTATATGTGAAGAGATTGCAATCGAAATAATAAAATAGTTATCAGTTATTCCTTTATATTATACATTAGGTCGCTTGTATTCTTTTGTAAAGCAAATTGTTCTATTATATAATTCATTTTAACATTCTATACCTTATTCAATAATGCAGATAGAGCTACATCCATCTCCATCTAAATTGTTTCCATCATCACATTCATTTTAGCCCATATGAATTCCATCTCCACATATTTCAGTGCATTCATTCATGAGTTGTTATTAAGTTGATTCAGGAACTTAATTAAACTCTATCTTGTAGTCCTCTGAGAATCCTTAAATAATACTACAGTGATACTCAAAACATAGATCTGGTGTAAGATTACAGTACATGCATTCATCTTATTATTATCCACATACTGGCTAACATTCAGAATTCTAGCAATTAAGACAATCAAAACAGTTGTCCGTAGGAATAGGTATATCAATTATTTCAGCATTACCTAGATAAATTAGATCATATAGAAAACTATTTTGGCTTGTATCGTTGTTAATAAAGCTATGAATAACTTAATAATTGTAGTCTATATCTAATTAAACTTCTTATTTCAAAACATAATCATCGTTTATATATAATAATAACTTTCTTTGAGTCAATTTATAAGCTAACTTTGCATCATACCATTTCTATATATCATTATTTTCTTTGTATACATAAGTTTAGCTAGGATAATCCTACTAAGGAACTTGTATTGTTATTGATGAGTTAACAAGTAATTCAAGTATAACTTGGCTGCCTTGAGTAATCTGAAATCTAAAGTTTTTGTTAAAATCGAAAATGATAAATTATAAGTAAAAATCATAGGGTAATATTGGGGATATATTATCTACATTGACAATATCTACTTACTAATCTTGACTTAATACAACACCAAAATCTTGTACAATTTCTGCTACTTCACCATTCACTTTTGGATAATATTGACCAGCATCATAATTACCATGGAATTCAAATCTTAAATTAAACCGTTCACCTTGACAAGTACCATCATTATTTGCTTATTTCCACCATGGACAAGCAATTAAACATGATTTGATCTCCTCATCATAAGTAAAGTCTGTATTACAGCTTAAGCAATTTGTATGAAGAGGGCCATCACAACTTTAACATCTTTCACTGCATGGTAAACACTGGCCAAATTATGCAAAATATCCAGTATTGCATGTAAATTAGGTGAAATCTGATAATAAGACTCCATTAATAACTTATTTCTTTGTGAATTAGTTTAATCGATCATTGATTTGTTATACGGTTGGTATATAATCATAAGCAATTACATCAGTTTATTCCGGATTTCCTATTAATTCTAAAAACGATACTGTTTCAGATTGTCAAGAAAAGCTGGAATCTATAATTTCATATATCTAAAATTTATTCGAGATAAGAAAATAAAGGGTATCTGTTTGCTTGTACCCAAATCCAAATAAGACTCAATCATCTTATGCAAAGCTGGATTATATTTAATTACTATCGTTATTAGAAGACCATTTATAATAATCGTTATTTATTTCAATTTACAGATGGTTCTACGTATTTATTCATTTTAAGTGGTATTCTAGTTATTACTCGCTTCTATAATACCCTGTAATGAAGAATTATTCCTCAAAGTTATAATTATTGAAGTTTTAAAAGGGATTATAGTAAAGATAATCACTGCCTGCATATACAATAGTATAGTCATTTGATAGAAACTACTTAGAATACAATGGAATGTAAGATGCACATCTTGGTGAGTAACTTGGCATGGTGAGTTTGCTACAATCAAATCTAGTATCATAAAAATCTTGAGCTTCTCTAGAAGAGTTAAAAAACACCCCATCTTCTATACTTAAGTCGACTATTCAACCTACAAACTAAGGTGCAACTTACAGCTTACAATCAAAATAGGCTTAAATATATTAATGTAAGTCCATTTCTATAGATTCATCCCCTTAATACAATTTAACTGTTTTCTTATTGATCGACAATGCGCAATATAATCATTACTTCTAGTAAATGTTTTCCATTGTAATCCTACTAATTGTCTCTTAATGTGAAAATTATTCTAAAACTATTACTCCATTGCTAATTTGTAAGTTTATTTCACTATCTTAATAAAAAATCGAAATTACTGTATATTAATCCAAATAATTGTCTTACATAAAGAAACATGCAATTGTTATTTCATCTTTTGGAACATCTCCCTTAAAGAACGAGAGATCTAAGTCAATTATGATAGATTGGTGCTTCTAATTATTAGGGTATCAATTCCGGAAATAGAATTGACTGTATGAGTTGATAATAGTTAATTCTCTGTGAGCTTGTGCAATCGCCAGAAATAGAACAGAAAGCATATTTATATTAAAACTGTACTTTTATTATTTATGCTAATAACCCAAGGTAAAATTACAATGAATATTACAAGAGCATAGGAAATACGACGACAGATTATTTAAGTAATCAAAATAAGAGTGTTTTACTATGTTAAAATATCTTAAAATGAAGTCAAGCCATCTATATATAAATAATCAACAAATTAATCTATATGCATTATTTGTATAAGTATTGTGAAAATACAGAAAAACGATCATGGTTGATTAGAGGATACAAAAACTCTAACAATCATAACACTTTCATACTAGGAGTATAAAAAATCAAAGTATAGCGAATGTTAAACTTAACTTTAAAACTACTAGGAAAATATTAAGCTTAATGGACTATTTATTCAGACTTTAAGCAAATCTAAGGGGCACTTTTTAAGTGTAGCCTAGAAATAAAGATAATTAATAATTACTGAAATCTACTCGTATGATGTAATAATTCTAAGAAATTGAATTACTCGGAATAATCATTCTTAGTAAGCAAATCCCTGAAGGAATATGATGATAAGATATCTGATTAAGTTTAATTGAGAGCTTTATCATGCATTTTATTCAGATCTGTAGCTGCATTTAAAATATCGAATAAATTAATAGGTAAATAAGCTTATGTAATACAATATTAATGGACAAGCCCAAATTATTAATAAGTAAGTTATTATCTAAAGGGAAAACAATCATAGATATTCTATTTTATTAAAACAAGTAATAGAATATAGAGCAAATTAAATTGATAACAGAATTATTATCAGTATGTTCCTTTTCTTATATTTTGTTTATAGATTAAGGAAGCTCCCATATTACACCCACGACTAGATATTTAACATTGATACTTATAAGTAACTACCTCAAGCCTTAACTTTAACTTATTAAATTCTCAGTAATAGCTAATTATTCAAACTACTGCATTTTTTACTATAAGGAACTAGTCGACAAATTGTATATCAAGAGGACCAGGACAGTAGTTAGTCCTAGTTCACTAGATATGATTATATTTAACAAGCAGCATAGAATAAAAGATTTTCAAATTAACTTTCAGCATATTATAAGCTTCTATTATCTCTCTTAATCAATTTCAGCTTTTTTATTAAAATGTACTTAGAATTCACCTAATAGCAAAGTGCTTGAGTCTGGTTCATTAAGACTAATAATCATATTTGCTTTTTATCACACATTTTCAACTTAATCACATAACATAACTATAACCTTATCATGCTTGAATCAGTAATTTATGTATAAAAATGATAGAATAATTTTAATCAGCAGATTGATAAATGCATAGGGTATTATAAAATGAAAGAGAGGAATATGTAATTAAACAAGGTATTATCAAATAGCAATCATTCTAAGAATTTTCATAGAGTATTTAAGCAAAGCATCTGCAATAATTTTCTGAGTAAGGGCAACGAATCTTCCATTCTATTATTGGAGAATATGTTAGGCTGTATTAGTCATAATGTGCAATTCTTATAAACATGCAAAAACAATTTTTGCTTTCTAATTCTTTTGATTTCCCTTTATCACTTAAAATTCATAATGACGTATAAATTATAAATAATCAGATGTACAATATCAATAGATACAATTATGGTGTATTTAATCAGAAGAAATAGAACTATTACAATAACCCTTAAAGTAGTCTCGTCAATTTTATATAAAAAATGGAAAACTATATTGAAGTTCAAAGCATTCTAAAGAGCTACATCTTCACCCAAGACAACCTAAAAGCTCTATGGAAAAATCTAAAAAGAGTTGATCCCCTCATAAAGCTCAAAAGAATCTTCTAAATTTGCCAACTGCTCACAATTACTTGTTAACCTACGATAGACACCATGATTTATGACTTTATCACCAAGTATAAAATTAAAGCTGAGCATCTGAAATATTTCGATGCTTTGGCCAAATCAAGTAATTAAGCTAAAGAAATAGTATAAAGAGTGAATCCTGATGATTTGATAAGAGTAAGGCTTAAAATATATGGAGAAATATCATGATAACTTCTTTTTATCAGAATAGATCAGAAATAACAAGCTAATAGAGTCTTATAATGGATTTTGGAATGCTCAAAAGTGAATTCAATGAGAACTGTAGAATATATTAGACGTCAAGCAAGACAATTAGAATTATTAAAAGAGTAGCGAACTGAACGAAAGTGGAAATAAGGAATCATTGGTCAACATGATTGAGAGTTATTATCAGTTTGCATATCAAGAAGTGGATAAATAGTAGTATCAGGGGGAATTGATTCGAAAATAAGAGTATGAGACTTATAAAACTAATCCAGAGGCAATATCATTGGTTAACATGATGATGATGTATCATCAGTTTGCATTTCAAGAAGTGAATAACTGGTAGTATCAGGCGGATGGGATGAAAAAGTAAGAGTATGGGACTTATAAAACCCATCCAGAAACAGAACAATTGGCTAGCATGATCATTGGGTAAAGTCAGTTTGCATTTCAAGAAGTGAATAGCTAATAGTATCAGGTGGAGATGACAATTAAGTAAGAGTATGGGACTTATTAGACCCATCCAGAAACAGAATAATCGGTCAACATAATCATTTTGTGTAATCAGTTTGCATTTCAAGAAGTGAATAACTAGTAGTATCTGGTGGAGTTGATAAGTCAGTGAAAGTATGGGACTTATTAAACCCATCCAGAAACAGAGTCATTGGTCAACATAATGATTGTGTAAACTCAGTTGGTATTTCAAGAAGTGAATAACTAGTAATATCAGGTGGAGTTGATATGTAAGTAAAAGTATGGGACTTATAGAACCCATCCAGAAACAGAATAATTGGTAGACATGATTCTTATGTAAAATCAGTTTGCATTTCAAGAAGTGAATAACTAATAGTATCAGGTGGATATGATAATAAAGTAAGAGTATGGGACTTACAAAATCCATCCAGAAACAGAATCATTGGTCAACATGATAATAATATATAATCAGTTTGTATTTCAAGAAATGAACAAATAGTAGTATCATGTAGTGATAGTCGAGTAAGAGCATGGGAAATTTAGTTAGGTAACTCCAATCTATTTAGAAATAACTCTTAGAAACTTTAATTAAGCATTTAAGCTTTATGTTGTATTTATATACATGAATAATTATGTAAGTTGCTTTACTTACTAAATTGAATTTTGTAATTGATCTAAAATATTATATGGAAAAGCTAGTTAGATATCCTTTAAATTCTGTGTTACTTATTTCCCATTTGGTGTGAAAGTCGATTATTCAATGAGTATTTGAATTTCATAAGAATACAAGCTAAAATAATTATTTATGTATAGTTATTAAAATTACCATTAAACTAATATTCTGAATTAGAAGATCAGTCTTTAAAGATCAATCGAAAGTGCATATGAATTACTAGTTAAAATCTTGCTTAATAATATATATCTGGTAAATTCACTTTAACTGTATCTTATATTATCTCTACTTTAACCATTTCTTCATGCTAGGCTTTCCCTTATCCTTTATAATCAAACTAATAGCAGATTTCTAATATTTGCTTAGAAATGTTGATAATCCGATTTCCTCTATCATTAGTTTTCTATATTTATGTATCAACTCTTCTGCTTCATCTATTTTTTACTCAGTTTTATCTATAGACTAGCACATTATTTATAATATATAGCTCTGGTATTCATAGTTGAGGCTTAATTTATGCTAAAATCGATTCTTTTTATATCAGTCTTTAGATTTAACAATTGATTCCTTATATAATAATTATTGTATATCTTGTCATGGGAACAAAGTCTCCCGGGGATATTTGACAGTATTGTAAGTATCTGAATAGCATGATAATCCTTAAGAGTAGTAATGGAATCCTATACTCCTGCTTAGTCACTTATTTGTATAACTCTAATTGTTCATGCATCAGGGCTATAGTCATACACAAATACTGTAAATCTGCTATTGATTGTAAAGCTAATGAGGTGTTCTACTCCTATAAAAGTGAAAGTTTATAGGCCATACATTGTATCTAGATATAAAAATTAAATCTTACTTTCAAATTGTTATATAATGAAGATCTTCTCAGTTACAAATTAAATGCTTTTAAATAAATCGTAATAGTTTATTAAGCATAATATAAACAGATTTCTTACCGTTTGAGTAGAATTATTGAATACCAATTCATTCATTAAAGCTCTTTTGGCTATTGTATTATTATTTACTTCTAATAAAATGGTGTAAAATCTAGACATAATTTAAGATTATACCTAAGTGATACAATGAAAAGATAACTTAAAAAGTATAGGAAAAGAGTAGGGAAATTTTCAACTATTCTTAATACAAACCTAATAATCAATTAAAAAGTATTGTAAAGAGCTAACTTGTTAGAATTTCTAAATACATTGAAAAGATCTTAACTATCTAACTAAATTTCCCATATTCTTATTTTATGATCATGTCCGCCTGATACAATTAGTTGCTCACTTCTTGAAATACAAACTGATGATACATTATCATCATGTTTACCAATTATTCTATTTCTAGATGGGTTTTGTAAGTCTCATAATCTCACTGTATTATCTTATCCCCCAGATACTACTATTTGCTTACTCCTCGAAATTCAAACTGATTTTACAATGGAATCATGTTGACCAATGATTCTATTTCTGGATAGATTTTGTAAGTCCCATACTCTTACTTGATTATCACTTCCACCTGATACTATTACTTACTCATTTCTTGAAATGCACACTGAATGTACAGTTCAATTATGTTGACCAATGATTCTATTATTATGTGGGTTTTGTAAGTCCCATACTTTTACTCTCTTATCATTTCCCCCAGACACTACTATTTACTCACTTCTTGAAATGCAAACTGATCATACAGGATTATCATGTTGACCAATGACTCTGTTTCTCGATGGGTTTTGTAAGTCCCATACTCTCACTGTATTATCATATCCACCTGATACTATTAGTTACTCACTTCTTGAAATACAAACTGATTTTACACAATAATTATGCTGACCGATTATTCTATTTTTATATGGGTTTTGCAAGTCCCATAATTTTACTTTACGATCCCATCCCCCAGATATTATTAGTTTCTCACTTTTTGCAATGCAAACTGATTATATACTTCCCCTATGCTGGCCGATGATTCTGCTATTTTATGGGTTTTGTAAGTCCCATACTCTTACTTTCTTATTGTCTCCACCAGATACTATTATTTACTCGCTTCTTGAAATACAAACTGATTATAAATAATTACCAAGTTATTGGATGATTCCTTTTTTAAACCTTGGGCTATTTTATTATGATTATAGCTAAATTGTTTAATATTTAATGCATTATCTAGTTTTATAATCAGCTCTCATTAATTTTTCTCTGTACCATTTCCTAATCCACTGTAGAATTATATTAACTTTCTAATCTGTTCTGATAGTGAAAAGCTACGATAATGTTTCTATGAAAGTTTAAAGATTTATCAAGTAATTTGGATTTACTCTTTATAGCATTTCTTTAGCTAAACTACTTGGCTGAATTTAAAGATCTGAATGTTTTCTAGTTGTAATTTCATACCTGTTGTCATAATCAAAGGCTTATACAGCAGTTTGATCAGTAATTGTGAACAGTTGGCTTACTAAAAGAATTCTTCTAAGTTTGGTACCTGAATCACATGTTTTTATATTTTGTCATATTGCTTTTAAGTTGTCTTTTAGTAATAACTAACTTTTTAGAATACTTATGACTTTGTTGATATTAGACTACACATCATACTACTGATTTCCTACTAAGAATTCTTTAAAATTGACTTTAGTAGCCACGTTTGTGATAATTAGGTCAATACAATTTTCCATTTTTTATGTTTATAAGCTTGCTTATCTCTTATAAAAAGAAGTTATAGAAACAACATATTATTATCTATATAATTTTCACCTGTTTAAGGGCTTGACTTGGTCATATAAGTTGTTTAGTTTAACAGAGTAAACTCAATCAATACTTCAGATTTGAAAGCTAATTTTTAATGAATTCTTCCTGACGCTTTAAAAGGGCTTATGGATAATAAGGCCAAAATCTGAGGAAGGAATTCATCGTAAGAAAATGGATAAATTCTAAATTACTCAAAAATTTTAATAACAAGTGCTTATGGTTAGGAGTACTTCTAAAAGTCTTTTATTTCAGTGAATTTTATGTATAGTTAATTTATTCAATCTTAGATTAGTTTTTGGAAACTTTTAACTCTTTTATGGTTAGAAGTTTAATAGGAATAATGTATTATATATATTCGGTTAAGATTTGAAGCTTCTTTCATTTATAGCACCTGCTAATTGTCTAAAAAGATTATATATATAATACATATTTGTATCTAGTAAAGAAAGTCCAATTGGTATTTCTATGCTGAAAGTCTCTTCTTAAAATACTACTATTTTGTTTATATGAAGTATTCCACCAAATCTATACAGTTAATCAACTAATGCTATACTTTATAGAGGTGAAATCTCTTGATTTATACTTTGTACAAAGCTCAAAATGAATATACAGGAAATTATCAGTCTTATATCCAATGCTTATGCTACTCTTTGTAAATATGCATTCACTAGTTAATTGCAGGTTCTATCTATTTAAGCTTCCTAGATCTAATATTGTTTTGAAAGGTCCTCGGTAATAATTAAAAAAGAATAAATTTATTGCACTGAGCTTATTTAACCTTTCTGTATAAGCACTTTAATTACTATCTAAACTCCTAACATTACCTCATAGCTTCTTTATTACAATTTGTGCTAATACTAACTATAATAAAGCTAAACTTACTTCCAATAATAAAAAATGTTCCGGACAACATTGATCCTAATGCTAGTGGCAGCATCAACTATTTCAATGAGATATATTGATAAAGACCAACCTTTAGTAGTCTTACCAGATACTAACATACAACAGCTGGAGTTCAAATTTCCTCAAAACATCCACAGTAATTATAAAATAACATTATGTCTTTAACTTAACAGCTAAAGGAATGAGGAGATACTGCAAATATAAACTGCTAATCACAAGATTCAAGTAATTTTCGAAAATCAGCAGTTGGGCATATAGCTAAAAGACTAGAAATAATTTTAAAGGATAGATCTAGAAAACTGGAATAAAATCGAGTTAATAAGCAACTAAAATACACTTAAAATATGCATAAATTCACAAAATGATGATGAATGTTTTACTATTATTGATAATTTTGAGATTGATACTAATTCTTGCCTATTATTTAAATCTGGAGTTATATCACTACTAGAATTTAGCTCTCCATCATCCTAAACCTAAAAGCAATGCTAAAATTTGAGTTTTAAAGGGTTAATTGCCAGCTAATTAACTCCAACAACTTTTAAAAACTAATTATTTGAAATTGATTTAGAAGATTATCAGGAATTTTCATCATGAATTTAACTATAATCAAAATAATCCTCAATTGTTTTCAAAGGAATCTAACAGGATTTTATTGTTTAGATGGCTTAGGAAGATCAAAAGTTAGAAATTTGGGTTGAAAGATCTGATGAAGAGTTTTCAGAAATGATGGCAACGGATATTAACGCAGATAGCTGATTTTTCATATCAGTTGAATTATTTAGCAAGGTATCTTCTATAGATTATAAGATTTGCTTGTTTTAAAGCTAATTTTAATGCTATACTACAAGCTAATTTTAGAAGAATAAAGATTCAAAGTAAATAGGATTTTAAGGTAAATTATGAAATGCTTAAACAAAAAACTCAAATGAGGAGTGAATTTTATAGCAAATTGATTAAAAGTGTATTAGCAACTGTAATGAATGCTTGAATCCAGATTAATGCCAAGAATGCAAGGATGGCTATGTTTTGTATAATAACATATGTGTAAAAGTTTTATAAAGGAAATAAAGAAAACTGTCATCAATGCCTTAATTCTTTTAGCTATCTGATCCCTAGTATGCAATACAATCTAATACATTCACGGTTGATTAAAGTCAAAAGGTTGAATTTAGCTTAAGAAACTATACTAAACACATACAAGAAGATTAATAAGGATTTTCAGTTACATTTTGATTTAGAGTTTTAGAAAATAACGGTAAAAATATACTAATAATTATAACTTATGATGAAGTTAACTTTACTACTTATGGGTGTAATATCTATTATGAGAATAATAAACTAGAAGTTGAATACTTATCTGAAGTTTTCTATATAGACTTTTCAATAGCGCAAGGAGAATGATATCTGTTAAACTTTGGAGATTCTCCAACTTAAACTAACATTTGTTTAGTTCAATGGAAGGGCCAAGATGAAAGTTATTGTCAATCCCTGGGGAAAATGAAAGCAAATTTAAGTATTAGGTCAACAATTGAAATCAAGCAGTTCAATGGAATGTAGAAAATAATAGGATAATATCTTGATATAAGATTATATGGTTAAATACTAACTTAAGATCAATTCCATCATTTGAAAAATAATAAATCTGTATTTAAGAGCAACAGAGCAATTGATTGCAAGAATTTCAATGGACCTGGGGATTGAGGATGCTTAGATTTGATGTAATTTGTATCTCCAAATGAAATTGTCGAATCTATGGCAATTAGTACTATAACCAAGAGTGACTTAATATCATAAGAAAGATAACTAACAAATTAATTTCATTATTCAACTTGAATTAAAATCAGTAGAATTGTGATATCTGAAGCTAATTATTTATTTTAAATATAAGATCAAAATTAGCCTGATTTTTGCGGCAATACCTTTCATTTTAAGGTTTGAGTAGAATAATAAGGAGAAGCTAATTAATTCAATTGGATGTTCTTACAAAGTGGTGTTTCTAAACATAAAATTTAATTTTAAACTGGCCCATTAAATAACCAATGATGTTTTATAGTAGCTTCGCTGTACTAAAATTTTATGTACTTCGAAGTAAGATCTGAGAGTAGTTTTATTAATAAGTGATAAGAATTTGATTAGTGTTCTGGAGTTGGGATTTCATAATCTAATAGTGATTTAGAAATAAGATTAAACCATTTCTAAGCATATTTGATAAATTCCTTCCTTATAATGAACAATCTAGAATATTATGGGGAGTCGGAAGAATTGTTTAGTTTGTATAGTAACTAATTTAAATTCTAATGTGCACATGGTGATTAGTATCAACCAGATGAATGTGCACAATGTGAAGTTGGATTTTATTTATACGATGATGATTGTATATAATGTCCCTTCGGCTGTCAATCATGCACTATTACAGATGCCGACAACTTATCTTTTATATGCGATCTTTGCAGCCCAGGTTATATTAAGTATTATGATAACTGTATTCTTTGTGAAAAACCATGCACTGAATGTACTTCTGATTGCATTGCTTGCTTTGACTAGAATAATGATTGTTAATTATTTCCATGTAGTTTTAATTAATTTTATGATAACGGTGGAAATTGCTAAAACTGTGATTCAGCATGTTTATAATGCTTTCAAAGCTCAGATAAATGTACAAGCTGCATAATAAATTAAACTTTAATAGAAAACTAATGCATAAAATGCAAGACTAATGATTGTGATTATACCTACTAGATACATACTAAAAGTTTTTAATAGTTAAGTGAATAAGACTATGCTATTATTATTGATAAAAGATATGCCTTAGATTACTTTATTGAATATGCTATTGAGCCAATGGTGTTTTATAAAGAGAAGTTAGAAACTTTTAATATCAATTTCTGAATTTACCCAAAAGAAGATATTACTGATAATTTGATATTTAAGATCACTAGCTAATCAAACTATTATTTAAAGCTTAATTCAACTGGGTTATAAATAAATTATGAAGAAACTATCCCTTATAATTTCTAGATGAAATATTGATATTTTATGTCTCTAAATTAAGACTTACAAGAGTTAGAGATATGCATTCTATAGTGATAAGCAGATACCTCTACATGCTCAATCTTTGAACTAATAATTGTACTTGGAAGACAAAGCAGTATAGTAATAGGTTCATAAGATTCAATGTTAAGATTTAATGGGTTTTATTTAGATTTAAGATTGTACCAATACTCCTTATAACGGGATATAATTGAATAAATTAAATCCAGTAAAGGTAATCCTTTATGTGAGTAATATAATGGACCTGGAGATGTTTCATGCCAAGATAGATTAATCCTTCAAGGAAGCTAATAATATCTGCATTGTCAATAAGAGATGGAAAGAAAAGTAATTACGGAGGAGGAGATTGAAGGGTTATAGACGGATGGCACATTTGCATTTACAACTTGGATTTATATCGATGAATGCAATATATATGGATCTATATCTGTATTAAGATGAGGTAATCATAATATTAAAGCACACGAATGCGTTAGCACTGAAAATTGCTATTATTCTTCGTTATTTTATTTAAAGCGTGATGGATCAAATCCTATAGAATGCCAATTAAAGATATACAGCAATGTATTAGGAGAAAGTTTGATTCCCAATTTAGATTTTAAGCAATCTTAATGATATTTTATGTCTTGGCAATACTTTTAAAATCATCATCTTGTATGTATCACAAATAGTACAGATTAAAGTAGATGCCAAGCATTTGACGATAAGGAAATCTATGGAATCCATCTAAAACAAGATGGTAGTAAGATATTCATGGACTACGGATAAAATATTATACCAAATAAAATGCTTGAAGGCTATCTTTTCAATGGTAAATTGATTGCACCTATAAAAAGAGTTGTTAATTTTGACGTTTATATTTTAAATGAAAAGTATTTTGCAAGTAATATAATAAAATAATCAGGAGGGGCTAGCTTAGTATTTAATGAATGCAAAATAGGATACTACTTAAATAACGATTAGTGTATTCAGTGTCCATTAGGTTGTAAAGAATGCTAGAACTTAAATAGCTAAATTACTTGCTTAGAATGCTTTAATAACTATAATTTGACTAATCAACAGTGTAAGACGCAATTTGATACTGGATTTTAGCTTATAGATAAAAATATAGACTTAATATTAGATTAAGATACTAAATAAATAAAGTATGAATTGTAACCCTATCTTATATCAGGAAAATAATTTACTTTAACTCTTTGATTCCTTATCAGATATAACACTGATTAAGTATTTTTATAATTAACACAAAACAATTAAGAATTTATAGAAATTGGACTAATATAACAAAAGTTATATGTAAAGTCGTAAGGATAAACTAATACACTGAGTTTTAACATAGAATAAGATAATTATTACTTTATTTCATTATATTTAGAAGATAGGAGCCTTGAACTTTCAATCACTGATACACATTGTAGCTGAAATTAAGTATAAAGCTTTAGTACAGACTCTGTACTTTTATTGAACACATAATTAAATCTAATTTGTCAGACATCCAGCTGAAATAATTACTTAGATGCTAAAATTTACAACACTAAAATAGAACAAAACTAATTTTAAGTATCCTGTATTGAAAAAGTTTAATAGATTCCTTAAAATTGCTCACAACCTGGAATACATTACTGCAATAATGTTATGCAGATTAGGTCTTAAAATGGACAACCAAAGAGTTTTATTTAGTCTATTTCAACCGATTAAGATATATTACAAGATAAAATTTATTCACATTAATTTGCTATAGAAGGGTGAATTAAAAAAGATTCATAATAAAGTTAAACTATTTTATTAGTGTAAAACTCTAGCAATAATGATGACTGCTCTGAAAATAATTAAAGCATACGTGTTATTGCAGATCATTATTAATAAGGATACATAATAAAAATAGAATATTGTTTGTAGTAATCATAGAAACAATCATAGTAAACTGGTCTACTACAATTAAATAAATGATACTACTTTATATTTGTATTTATTAACGGTTTAATTTCTTATTGTACTGGAGAATTTAAAGATGACTTCTTATAATGTTATCATCCAAAGTTACCAGAAAATGTAATTCATATATATAAAAATGTTGAAATAATACTTAAATCAGTACATTTATATAAATATATTTAAAAAGTATCAATAATTAATTACAAGTAAGCATCTAAATCTATGAATTATTAATTGATTCGTCTCTAAGTTGTGCTTCTGCTAGTTTGCTCAATACTTCAGGACTTCCGATTTTCTCTGCAAATTCTCTAGCCCTGTCTAAGTTCTGGTCGTGATTTATTAAAACTTCTATAGCCTTTTCATTCATACCTGCCTTTTGGTACATAAGAAACGCTTCTTCAACTAAGTTCCTTTTACGTAGAGCGAATCCTGCTACTTCTGAAACATCGTAGTTATCTAGTCTGGTTACAAAATATGCAACTTTTTCCTAATCTGTCAAAATTGCTGCCATGATCAGAAGATTTTGTAACTATTTGTTTTTAGAGAATTTAGGATTATGAAATACAACCGTTTCTAGCAATTCGATCATCTCTCTGTTCAAATTTGCTGTAGAAAAAGCCATAACAGTTGTCATAATCTCTTATAAATTAGTACTTTCAGGTAGAGCAATAGCAACTACTTAGTCGATTACTTGTCTCCTTATTTCTTAGTTTTCTTGGCTTAACACTTTGTTCCATAGTGACACGTCTTTTCTTTTTACTAGATATCTAGCTTGAATTCTGAATAAAGCGCCTTTGTTAGTCATTTCTATGAACTCATCATCACATTTTCCCTATGCCCTTCCATAAGCAATAATTGCTAAATCCGGGTCTTTGTCTTCGCAGTACTTCCCTACAAGTTTATGATCGTAATATTAGTCCTTAATCAAGAAATCTTCAGGATTTTAATTCAAATCTATATAAATTTTAGCAAGGGCATTGTGTAAAGCCGTGCTTTAATTTCCTTCAGCCATTCTATCCTCTAGCCAGGTTTAAATTATCCTTAATTTACCTCTTTTCTCCATTTCTTCAACTAGAGTTTCAATAGGGCAACTAGCTTTCAAGGTTTTTAAAATATCTTTTATTTCGTTTTCCTCAGCATTGAGGTCTAATAGAGTACCTAAAACTACAGGGGCTGCTTGACTGTTGACACGCACTAAATAAGGCTTTATATAATTATCAATCCCATATTCATACAAACATCTGGTTAATTCCTCATAAAATCCATGTTTATCACACAAGATAATCAGGGGGTCAGGTAGTCTTAGTCCCTTTAAGAAATCTTTCACTCTTATTGGATCATAGTTAGAAGTAAAGTATATAACTCTGTACACTTCCATAATATTGTTAGTTTTCGCAGCTGCTTCTATATACTTAAAGTAAATTTCCTTATCTTCAGTTGTAGGAAGAATTCAGCTTAGATATAAGTAAAGACCTTCAAAACTCTTACAACTTTCAAACATTTTAATCAAAGCTTCAGCTGTTAATTGCTCATTATAGATAATTGCGATTTTAACAACTATTTAAAGGTTATTTCGATCAGTACGCAGCAGATCATATAAGCATTGAATTGTGTTATCTGGTGTTAATTGTCCTAAAAATCCTATTTAAAATTCCTCTGGGATTTGCCTACCGTGTAACATGACTCTCTTTATGTCATTTATATTACTGTAATTCTCCATTGCTCGTTAAAACATTCTGCATTGTTCACATAATTAAGCAATTTTTACCTTGTCGTATTGAGAAAACATATTAGTCTGGAAAATTGTCTCTGCAACTTGAGGGGATTAGCGGATGTTT
>CAKKTI010000312.1:0-25909 GCA_920105805.1 Condylostoma magnum
AATAAATATGCTTTTCCTATATTTTCCATATACCTTCAATTAATTAAAATTATGGAATAAGGTTTCTACGATTAATCAGATGAGCTTTTAATAAAAAACCCAGGATAACTAAACAAATCTAAATTTTCTCTTTATCGACTTAAAAACTGTACAGTTTATCTTTTAGACTGTATAGAATCAATTCACGTAAAATTCTGCACAAATTGTACCATTCATATTGGCCCAGTTTAAGAAAAATGTACAATAGAGAACAGCAGCGGTTGCAATATATCAGTAGCTACTTTTTAGATTGAGATACTCCATGTATAATCTTCAACGCTCTTTATCTACTGTCTAACAAACCCAATAATTTAAGAATCTTTTGATATAAGACTAGCCCCTTATAACTTTTCCTACCCTCATTAGAACCAACACTTCATCTAAACTAATTTACTAAAAGGTACTAACAAATGAAATAAAATCAAAGATGATGACAACTGGAAAGTTAAATGCTGATCATATTTACCAATCGACGAGTTTGTGGAAGTGCAGGGGAAAGTTGATGGTTACCCTGAGCCAGTTAATCCTATAGAAATTGACCCAGAGTACTTATCAGACTTTTAACATTTCACTTTAACTGCAGAAAAAGTGAATGAGTTAGAGGATTCCACTCCCTAGATTGCTAGAAGGACTATGTATATTGACGAAACTCTTAGTTAATCTTCCTTTTCTAGTTCCAGGCATGGATTTGCCTACTCAGATCATAGAAGAGATTTACCTAATCCCATACTGGCATAGTAAAGTCCTCAAACTACCTTAGGTTAAAATGTTCAACCTGTTTCTATACTAAAAAAATCATCAGTTGAAGAAGAAGATTTTAAGAGAAAATCATTAGATATGCCTATATTATAAAAAGCCTTAAAAGAATCAAAGTTAGAAGTTGTAAAGGAGGAAACCCCATAGAAAATTGTAGAAATTGATTATTATGAGGATTCATTTCCTAATAGCCCCACTGGATAAACTTATGAATGAAGTAATTCACCATTTACTCCTTATTCAAGAAGTGATAGTCTGAAGTAACTTGATTAGACAGAAAGAACAGCGGTGGAGGGATAAGCTTAGTATTCAACATAAAGTAATGTAAAAAAAGTAGAGTCTTATAGTTTTGATTAATGTGGAGGAGGAGAAAAGGTATTTTTTGATTACTAATCTGGCCTTGGGTATTTATATCATCCTCTACCTTCTGATAACATTCCTGAAGAATTAATCTAACTAACTCTTAGAGAGCTTACAATGGCAGTTTATTCCTATAAAGAAATTTCAAAAGACCATTTCAAAGGCTTTTGAATTTTTGGTATTGGTTATTTATTTCTTTTAGCAACCAATATAGCTCTAGGATTTATAACAGACTAATTCAATTACTCTTGGTATATTATAATTATTATAATAAGCCTATTTTTTGTTTTATCTCTTATTTTAGTGTATTTAGGTTATAGAAACAACGTTCAACAAGGAGAAAGTATAATTGATGTGTATGTAGAGAAAAACTAATCGTAAAAATTTTAGCCATATGGAGCCATCTTAAAAGCTAATTTATCAACTGTAGAAATAGAGCTTAAACTAAATCATTGATTAATTTCATAAAAACTTTTCCTTGATCTTTTAGATACACTTACATTTGTTCTTTAGGATGTTGGTCTAATCATTGAAGTCATTCTATCTGTAAACTGTGAGTTGATCCTATATTTTCCACTTAATGCCAACTGTGGTTTAGATAATTTAGTCTCTGAGAAAAGTCCATTATATGTTGATCTCTTAGGGTTTTTTACAATATGTAGCAAGTTCTTTTATCTACGCTTTGCTGTTACTGGCCTGATAATCTCTTTTGGAGGTTATAATAAAATTTTGTAAGATTAACTTTTGGTAATTTATAAATTTGGAATAAAATGAGTTTAGGATTGAATGTATCTTCTTCGGGATTTGTAAAATTAAGACACATAGTCCTAATAATCATTAATCATCTCTAATTTAGTTATTATTCTATCCATTAAAATTTATACGTTTAAGTTATTATTGAATTAGATAATTGGAATGCTTAAAGATGCTATAATTACAAGCTATCTTTATAGATTATTAGAAATAATTATAGACTTATTATAGTTTATACTAAAGACAAATAGTACAATAATCAAATCAATTACTTGTGTTAAAAATTAGTATTATTTTAGCAATACAGTAGAGTTAAATTCGCTACAAAATATTGTTTTGTTAAAATTGTAAGGATATAAATTGAATTATGCTTAATCACATTATTAAAAGGTGGCGAGGATCATAGAAGTGGATAATATGAAAATACTTTTTATAAATATATTGAAGAATATGTAGGAATATCAAAATACAACTAAGATTGAAGAGAGTTGATATATTAATAAAAAAATATTTCATTGATTCATGTTATAATTACTTATATATTTAACTAACCATATTATCAATAGCTCTAATAACAATTCCCATATGAGATTATAATATGTAATTTTTTAGTAATTATGAGTTAAATTTAATAAATAGCTTAAATAAAGTATATCTATAATTTAATAGGAATTAATAACATTTATAAAACTTTCCAATACATCAAATGCTTTTCTTCACTTGATCCCCTCTTCTCTTATAATAATATTAAAGTCACAATTTAAGTTTCAAAATTTTCAGCACTCTTAAACTTAATAATTATATTCAAATAGACTAAAGATTTAAACATATTATCTAAAGTACTCAATAATCCTTAAAAGATGGAATGTCCTATATGTTCAAACTATTTCAACGAATAAGAGAACTGTCCTAGGCTACTTAAATGTGGACATACATGCTGTGAAGAGTGTCTTAATCACGTCGGCCAACTTTAAATAATAACATGTCCTACATGTAGGCATGTATAGGGAACCACTTCCTGTCAGGAGCTTCCTAAAAACTATATCGTATTAGATTTAATCAATAGTAACAAAGGATCTGAAGCTTAAGTGCAAAAACAAAAAAATTCAGAAACCTGCAGCCTTCATCCCGAGGAAAATATTATAAGATACTGTATAAACGATAGTATCAATGTATGTGCAGAGTGCATACTGGATCATGCTGGGCACAAACTATTAAAGCTAGATGATCCGGTTCTGGAATTTAGATTTGAAGTTAAAAATCTCATAGGAAAAGTTTCTGAAATGGGGGGAATTTTATCAGAGAAAAGATAAGAACTGTAAAGTAAGCATTCAAGTATACTTCAATCTACTAAGAATGAACAAGATTCTATAGACTAAAATTTCTAGCTAATTTATGACAAACTAGAATAAAGAAGATTAGAACTTAAAAATAAAGTATAAATTGAAGGAAATATGATTGAAGCAGCAGTATAATAAGATATTGTTGAAGTTGACTTATACTAGAAAAAGCTATCTGAATATCTATAAAATTTGTAAAGCATCAGTTAAACAATAGAGAAGCTTTCACCACAGGATGTTGCAAACACTTAAAACTGGTCCTTATAAATGACAACGTGTAGAAGAGATGTACACCTTTATATGTCGAATTCTTAAAGGTTAAATATGCTTGATTCTACCTCTATTTTCAATACTAAAGCATTGTTTAACTCTAAACCTTTGCTATAAGAAATCTAGAAATACGGTGTGGTTTCAGTTGGGGATGATATTCATAATCCCGCCGTATATTGCTTTGGAAACAATAATATAGTGTTGAAATTCAATATAATGAAATAAAAATGAAGTGTAGTTCCAATTCTAGAAACAAATGGGTATGAGTTTAAGAATTTCTCATCAATAGTATAAATTCCTAATGGAAGTATACTAATAACTGGAGGAACGAAGTCAAATGAGGTTTTTGAGTATAAAGAATAAAGGATGATTAAAAGATGCAACATGCTCCATATTAGATCTTCTCACAACGCTGTTTATTTCAATGGTTTTGTATATTGCATTGGAGGATATAATGGAACTACCTGGCACGAGAGATGCGAGAAAATTTCGATAGATACATACACCTCAGTGCCAATAAGTAATCTAAATCAACGGCGTTGTGCTTTTTCATCTTGTCTTGCCAATAAATGCATTTATGTTATAGGAGGATACGATGGAAATAGATATCTAGATAGTATTGAAAGATATATAATTGCGTTAGATCGATGGGAGGTATTGCCCTGTATGCTTCATAGGCCATTGTAGAATACAGGGGCTGCTAGTTATTAAGAAGGAAAGATTATAATAGCTGGAGGATATAATGAAAAAGGAACCTTAAGTGTAGTAAGATCACTTGATTTAGATACTTTAGAATGGACTACTTTGCCCTCTATGAGTCATACACGATATTTAATGAATAAGTTTTACTTTTGTGGGGGAAATGTATATGCTATTGGAGGATCTGCTGCTGGGCACAATATAGAGTATTACTGTGTATAAGAAGGACGCTGGATTTAAACAAAACCTTATAGAGAGTTTACTGAGGATACAATGTATAAATGGGCTGCAATTATTTCACATGATACCAAGCTTTATCCTTAATTAGATTAGGCAGATTTTATATAAAATAGGAAATTTTAACTTAATATACTCACAATTTAGCCTCAATTTTTCTTATAGGTACTCCCTTATAATGAGCAATAGGTCTTATAATATGATTATCTTTGATTTACTCGACTGCATGGGCTCCTCAGCTTGGTAATCTTGAAATTGCTAAAACTGTACTAAATAAATTAGGAGGAATTCCACACTCTTACAAAGTAGTTGCAAGTCAAAAATGAATATTAGGAGGCATTCTTACCTCTCCTAACATGTAATTCTCTATAGCTTCTTATATCTTAAATCTTTCCTAATCTCCACTAGGCCTTTCAGATAGTTACTTTGCGAAGTTCTTCATTAAATTAGCTCGAGGATCGTACTTCTTATATACTCTATGTCCGAACCCTCATACAATTTATCCATTATATATCATCTCTTATACAGAATCAACTGCTTCTCCAGGATCTGTGAATTATTCCAACATTTCTATTACCTATTATGAAGCACTTGATGTTAAAAATCCTTTAGTAGTTCCTAGAGCACCAACTACACAACTATAAATATCACTTTAAGTACTAGCAATTGTTCTAGCTACTAAGGTACTAGGCGATATTTCTTACTCACAGAACAAAATTAAGGACGTGTCAATAGCTCGGATTATTAGCTCATCTTAACTTGCTGCTGTATTTTAATATGGTATATTCAATAATTTATAATAGTGAATTGCTACTGAGTCATTCTCATCAGTTTCTGTATCGATTTCTTAGCCCGTATAATGGTATTAGTATCAAAAGAGTAAAATGCTAGGAAGAACTCCTAGTAGTTGGATTATTGCGCATATTGGGTCTTAGATTGGTTAGAGACTTCCTATTAAACTGCATCCAGTACGCAAGATTTCTACAGGATTAATGACTTTAGGTAGAAGTTTTAATATTTTCTTGATGCTATCACTCAGCTTTCTATATTTAGAGATTTTCTAAATAAATTTCTTTTCTTAGTAATTGCTTGGAAATTGATTATAAAGTAAAAGGAAAGCTAATTGCTCAAATGTTGCATTGTTTCCTAGATCTCTTATATCATAGCCTCTTACAATTAGCCCTGTTCCTTTACCATAAGTTGAAATTTCTGTAATACCGACTTGAACTCCGCCAAGTCTTCTATTGCTTGACATTTTTGTAATTGTAAAACATTAATAAGAGATTTTATGATTAACTAATAATTAACGTAATCGACATTCACCATGTAATTTGGGTTGATACACTTTCTTATTTTAATGTATAGGAGTTTTAAAAACATACAATATGATAAAATATGTACTATAGGTATTGCGATGATGATAGCTGCATATAAAAATGGTATCATTAAAATTCCTATAAATAAGGAAATAAAGACTCATATTGTCTGATTTGATAAAGCTCTTATAAATCTATATTGCGAGTACTAAGGATTATAGTTCAATAAATAATACAAAGGAGTAATTATAGGGAACAAGTAAATAAAAGGAGTACAAATTAATCCCACTATTCCAATAAAAATATACATGAGTTTCCTATAGCGAAACCTTGCAGATGCATTATCTAATTCATATTATCTTAGCGAAGCAACAGCTATTATAATTCCGCCAAACACTAATAGAATAGGCACAAAAAAGCATGCGAGAACTTATTTCATATTAGGAACTCTTTTCTATAATTTAAGGGCCTCACAATCAGCAAAATGATCTATATAATAGGTTTTCCCACACAATCAACACCACTCATATCTACATAATGGACAAGTCATGTGATCACATCCATCCATCTTTTCAATTCTTCTCTTACAATTGGGGCAAAATTTTACTCCATTGCTTTTAGATCATTGATCAAATTGTAAGTCTTTGAATTCTTTACATTGAGATTTATCATGATACTTTTCACAACAATAGTAACAGTACTCAAATTCACAAACATTGCACTTAAGTAAAGTTTGCTTTATACTTCCTCTAGAATATCCTGTGCAATCTGGTTATGGACATCATCTTAGATTAGGGTCTGAGCTCAGTTCCATATTACTTTTAAACTTGTTATACTTTTCTGCTAGCTCAGAGGAAATTAGTTAAACTATTAAAGAGTCTTATATTTGATTCGGACAATTATGATTAGGACACGGCATTGTAAGAACTTAATTCTGGTCAATTCTATATTCTATATAGCTTTTTAAACAGTTTTGACAAAAGGCATCGTTGCACTGTTCTATTAAGTATGGCTCAGTATCTTTAAATTATGCCTAGCAAATCGGACACTCCGCAGGAATTTCGTATTGAGAATTATCAAATCCACTTTCAATATAATCAAGAGCTGTGTTTATGTCAAGTATGTTGACATATATAACCTTTTGAATATCCAACAGGGAGTACCCCATTACTTCTAAGCCTTATTTCAGCTCTTATTAATCCTCATTTAGATTGTTTAATAATTCATAGTCTATTTCATCATTCTGATTGTTTTCTTCACTATTACTACTTTCACTAACTTCTTCAGGTCAATATGGTGGTCTAAAACTATAATCTGATAATTCTACTACCTAAGGCTCTGAGTCACTGCTTCGAGAACTTGAGCTTTTAGAAGAGGATGAAAAACTATTGCTTTAAGATGTCATTTTATATTAATTATTTTTGAAGTACCTTTATTAAATATTACAAAATCAATTTATAAATGTATAGAGAAACGTAATTTTAAATCAACTATTAGTCATCTTCATTATATCAATTGTAGTTATAGATCCAAAGTTGCTATACTTAGGACTTACGAGAACTGACATTCTATTTTAATCTCTTATTTTCATTCCTACCAACTTCCTGTAATCATTTCTTAGCTATTTGTTGGAAATTGATTTAGGAGCGTGCTATAATCTTTATCCTAGTCTAATATTATCTTCTATCAATTACTTATTAGCAAGTCTTTTATGGTGTAGGCTTTAAGGTATGATTGGTAATCTGTCAAGTTTTGTAACAGTATTAGCAGGAGTATTTTCTATTCTTGACAGCATTCTCATATTTTCCTATGTAATTTATTATAGTTTTATCTTCTTCCTTACATAATTTTCCTTTCTAAGTAATTTACCAACTCTGAAGTATTCTTAATCTAGTTTATGATCTATAAACCCTCTAGAAGTTTCAATTAATTTAAGATTCTTTTTATGATATTTCTAACTCAGCTTTCAATTATGCCGCTGTACCTAGCTCAAATTCATTTTAGTAAGAAAAATGTCAACCTAAAATATGCGATCCTCTAAAAGGAGTATAAAGCTTATAGGCAAATCTTTAAAATGCCATATCTGCCGATACTCGTCGAAATCCCTTTAAAATTGTACACAGTGCGATTTTAATTTTTGTAAGAATTGCATTGACTTATACTAAAGCTCAATACCTTAATACCTTACTTAATTCTGCCCGAAATGTAATAATGAATGCTGATGTGATAATTGTCTGTATAAAAAAATATAAAAAGTACGAAAAAGTAGAGAAATTCTATCAAGCCAAAGATAGCCAGGAGGCTGCCATTTCTACTCAAAGTGCAATAGAATCTTTTCCTTAGAAAACTGTAACAACTGTGGAATCCGATTTTGTCAAAACTGCATATTAACATATCGCATAAATACAGAAATGTGCCGAGTTTGCCAATCCTAATGCTTTTGCAATAGCTGTACAGCAGCATTTGCCGAGACTGATATACTAAAAATAACAGGACAATTTTTTTAATTTAAGCTACTTTTAGCCCATTGTGGAGTAATTCTGTTTAGTAATTCTTGCGATGTATTTTCGATTTCTACTTAATTTCAGTCAAATAGTTAAGGCATGCTTACATTTTCCGGTAAGACAGTTTCCTATATCCTCAATTCATCATAAAATGGATGAGCTAATACTTCCATTGCGCTTGGTCTTTCTTAAGGGTTATACTTGAGTAATTATTAAATAATATTTAATGCTTCACTTGGACAATTACTAGGGAATATCTTTTTTATTGATTACGCTTTAACAAATGGGAATTTGTACTCAGAGAAATGAGGATTCATCGCTTACACTTATTGTCTGGTGGGAGTTCCTAGTAATTTCATTATTTCTACTAGTTAATCAGTTCCACTTTCACCTGGGAATAATACTCTTCCTACGATTAATTCTGCCAAAACACACCCAGCACTTCATATATCAATAGCTGTGGTGTAGTCAATGGCTCCAAAAATTAACTCAGGGGCTCTGTAATACCTTGAGCATATATATGATACATTGACTTCCCCTGGATTAAGTTTCTTAGCACTTCCTAAGTCACATAGCTTAATCACATGCTTTTCTTAGTCTACGAGGAGGTTTTAAGGCTTTATATCTCTATGGCATATATTTTGGTAGTGTATATAAGCTAGAGAGCGGAAAAGTTAGTAGGAGTAAAGTTTTACAAGGATTATTGGAATTGGATTTCTTTACTTGAAAAATGTTCTAGAGTAAGAGTAAATTGTGCTTGGTATGAAATCCATTACTAGGTTTAAGTAGACTTCTTCTTGTCTTTCGCCATTTGTATAGAAGAAGTTTTAAAGGTTTATTATATTAACGTGATTTAGTTCTTTCATTATTTGTAACTCACGATTCTTATAGCGGTTATCTTAAAATACCTTCTTAATAGCGACTACTTCGCCTGTTTCAGCTATTGTTGCACGGTAAACTTAACCAAAGCTACCATAACCAACTACTGATTCGGAGTTATACGTTAAATCGCCTACTTTTTAGCTTTCCATTTGTAAAATAATTAGTAACCCATTTAATATGAAAATTCTAATTAAATTAGTAGATAAAGTACTCTTTTATTATTTGAGTGAATTCAGCAATATAAATCTCTCCTTCCTTTTTCAATAGTTTGGTGAAAAGAAACCTGTCATTACACTTCAATCCTTCGTTTAGTATATAATAGAGTGCCATTCTATAGTCCTAGTTTAAAGTATAGTCTTCTATTAATTGTTCAGTAAAGGAGTTATCATTATCTTCAGATTGAATATTATTCACGGATTCTACTATTTATTTATAATCTGCAGTACCTTCTTAGTTAAATAAATGATCAAGTAATGAAACAAAATCAAGATTTTTGAACATAAAAGATTGATCTACTGCTTTCCTGAATGATTTTCGAGTAATTCTTTAATTATGATCCTTTGATAATACCGAATTAAACTTCATTAATGTCTTTTTACAAGTAATACATATAACAATATATTTCTTAACAGCTGAAGAAACATCTTTAAAGAAACTTTTGTTTTGACTAACTTCAGAGTCTAAATTTGCTAATTATTCTACCCACTCATGCTCTAAAACCTATATAGAGTCAAATCTTTGATCCTAGTTAAAATCCAACATCTTTTTAGCCAAGTCGAAACCAAGGCACTTTTCACTAGAGTATTAATCATTTGAATTTAGTAAACCCCACAAAAGACTAGGGTTTCTCTCCAGATCCTTTTAGCTTGTTAGCATAATAAATAGTATCATGCCAATACTCCAAATATCAGATTTTTCCAATGATCTTTATGGAGGTTAATCTTCAAAATTCCCTTGAAATTGCCTTTCCATGATTCTCTTATCATTGAATTTTTAGATATCTTAGCATTTAGTAAAATTTATAATAGCCAGGCAGGTGTCAGGAATATAGTCCATATATATAACATTACTAGGGTTTAAATTCATATGTGCTATTTTATTATCGTGGCAATAGCACATAGCATTAAAAATATTCACAAATGACCTTAGCACCTAAATTTCGTTCAATGAAAATTTGACGGATATATATTTCTGTAAACTCTACCCCTTACAATACTTAGAAATTATTGTTAAGTTGTCTTCACTTTCATATATCTCAAGTGGTCGGATTATGTTAGGATGTTTTAAAGTTGAAGCTAACTTCGATTTCTTCACTATTTTTGATATCTTTTTCTAAGACATTAAGTTGGTATTATAAACTTTTGCTACTTTTTTAGAATTATCTCTTAAATCTTAAACTTTGAAAACTGTTTTCTTTGGTGTTTCATTCAGACTCTTAATGATTTGGTAGTTTTGCTTAAAATCTGTGAGGAAATGTTTATTCTTATGATTCCTTCTACGAGGTCTTTACCAATCCTGAAATCCTTAGTGACTATCTCTTGACCCAAGTGGAGAATCAACAATTTCTGGAGTTTAATCTTCAATTTGGGGTTTGTACTTTATATCATCATTTTGCTAGTAATGCATCCCTGATTAGCAGCAGCCCATATTTTAATTATTGGTTATACTTAATTTTCTTTATAGTTAGGAAAGATTTAGTTTAATTGTAATGTAGTTTGATCTAATCATTGATTACTGGACAATTATTGTGTTTGAATGAGTTTCGTACTTTTGTACTATATGTCAGATTTTATTTCATATGTAGTTATTAACTTATATTATGCTAAAAAAGCTGCATTGAAAGATTTATTAGTTAACTAGGCTTTATTTTAATGCTTAGTATATGAAAAGGGTTTGTAAAAGGATATTATTGAATAATATTCAACTCTTTTATGCCAAAATAAATCAAATCTATTAGCTAATCAATCTTCAAAATAAGATTATCTTAATTTGATAAAAGTCACTAAGATTAGTTACATAATTCCATTACGATATAGCAAAAATATTGTAAATTATGAATTAGTTTATTCTTGCATGCAATAAAATCAATAAAATAACATTTTTAATTCATAACATACTTATGACTTAGGCTAATTTAATAGTTACTCAAATGCTTGAGGATACGTCAAATAAATATAAAGATTTTTATTCTGACATTTGATTGTTGCTGATTAACATGAATTGAACAATAAGCAAAACTAACACAAATATTAATTACTATATTCTTTATAAGTTATCAATTTATCTATATAACTACTTTCGCTCAATACTAGTGTAAAGTATTTCATTTTATGAAACTCTTATATATGATCCTCAGAGTCAATAACATTTAAAACTTTTAAAGTTCTTTATATTACAATCACTAAATAAACTCCATACCTTATAATGCTTCTTGCAATATTTTAATATCAAATATATTAGTTCTTTTAAAATGGCCTCTTCTGATAGAATAGGGCTTGTTATGCTTTAGTAAAAAATATCGTTAAATTATATTATGAATAGTTGATTAATATGAAGCAAGGTTATTTAGTATAAATACTCATATCCATTAACCAAAATACTATTTATAATATATAATTAAACTCAGGCGATAGAGTAAATAACATAGTATTCATTTAACTCTTCAGATTTAATTATAAACTTCTCAATGTTCGCAACGTTACTAAATAAAATTTTTACATTCTAATCTTGTTGCAATAGATGAAATCCTAGAATTTTATGCTTAAGCTAATATATCCATCAAAGGTTGAAATTTTCTCTCTTTCTCTTACAAATAAGAAGAATCTAACTATTAAATCAGTTCCTTTAATCTAATATATGAGTATTCACTTTAAAACCTTTTAGTGATTAGTGTTTCTACTCCTACAATAATTTACTAATTTACTAAAAGGCTCTCTTTACCTGATTATTTACTAATATTATTTTAAAGTGACTAAATTGATATGTTTCATCTGAATGAAGCTAAGCAAATGTTATTGTTTTTCCTATTTACTCTAAGTATACTTTAAAGTATTAATAATATGAATACTTTTAAATACTATGCAATACCCTTTATATTAGTATAGATTGATTACTCTTGTCTACGCATAAGAAGCAACCCCATGATTTGGTTAATTAATTCCTTTAATTGGGTATCATACTTTTTAAAGATATTGATACTTGATTTTACGCTATATGTATTTCGAATATCTATGATTATCAAAGCTGATATTAAATGAATAATAATTACTGTAATGAATTTGTAAGCCTATTAGGTATAATTTAAGGAATAGTTTTTAATGTACTAAGTTAAAAAAGAAGAATAAAAAACGATTTTATTGATAACTATCTATTCAAATAAAGCTAAATTAACTAATCAATAGTAGTTTGGTTTAGTATCCCTTTCAACAGGTGCTTTGGGCTACTTTTTTAAGAAGATATTGAAACTGTAGGTACTCTACATTGAATTATATTCTTCTTATTGGTTATCATCTAGTTAGTGTTTCCTTCTATGTAAAGATAATAAACTAGCTTATCTAAAAGACATATTACATATATCGCATTCAAAGGGTCTTTATCCTGTATGAAGAGCTTAATGCTCAATTAAGTTTTTTTTGCAACGTATAATTCTTCCACAAATTTCACACTCGAAATTAGAAGATTTGATATGAACTCGTTCAATATGCCTTAATAGATTGTATTTCTAAAGACATTTCTTATTGCACTTAGGATAGAGGCAATTGTATTCTGTTATTACGAATTCTTATAAGGCTGACATTTAAATTTTTATTAAAAATAGAGTTCGCTTAAATATGTGACTCACAATTCTTTAAACTTATAACTATTTAATACACTGGTTCATGGAGCTTGTTAAACATTAAATTTAAGTTTCAAACCTAGAAATTACCAAAATAAACTGCAAAATTAGCTGCTGTAAGATTTAGGAATTATATCATAGGATAAATTGGATTTTAATGTTCCTCTATTAGAATTTTGTTCTAACTTTGCTGGTGGGTTCCTATAATAATCACTATTTACCTTAAAGATAGTTTTAGAATATCTATAGTATAACAGCAAATTTTAGGGCTTTTCTTATTTATACTAATTTAGTTAATTCACAGTTTTTTGTAGACTTATACTTGATTAATCTAAAGTATCAAAGACTCAAGCATATAATGAGAACATCATATACTATATTGTAGATTTAATTATGATAACTGCTTATGCTAGATTTTTTATGTTTTGAGCATTTTTTAAATGTCTGAAATAATAATGGACTCTTGATATGATACTTATTTTAATGAGGCATTTAATTATTACAAATAAGGCCTCTAATGCTAGTCTTTTTATTGGTTTGGCTCTGTTACATGTAACAGGGCTAAATAATAAGGTTGATAGTAAAAATATTTAAGTAATTTTTAATGAGCTTGCGCACTGAAATCTATAGCTTAATTTAACACATCTTATACTCATTTATCTATTCGGATAATATCAGGAATTGATTTCTATCAGCATCATGATAAAAAAAATAAATCTGATTAAATGTCATAAAACCTCAAATTCACAAATCTTGCCTTATTTTTCGATAAATATATTGTATTACTATATATTAAACTTCCTGAATTGTTTTGCTTATACTAAGCACTAAATCATTTAAAATTATTGTAAATTTATCCTACATAGATTATAGAAATAGTAAGTAAAACCTTTAAATTTGTAATTTTAATTATAGATTACAGCTTTAAACTACCTTCTAAAAGGTTTTATTACGAATTTTACATCTATTGATAATTATTATACTAAGCCTTAAATACCCCTTTTTCCTCCTAAACTCCTCTAAGCCTTTATACCCTTTTTCCTTCTTAACTCCTCTAATACAGCTCCTTTAATTCTCCTAATCCTTATATAACCTATTTAATCCTTTCTTAAATTTTCTAAAAATGACTGAAACTAGTCGTATCCCATAGATTGAAGTTTTAAAGTCAAACTAGCAAAGTTAAGATATGCTACGTTTATCTCTTACAGGTATTGACACTAGTATAGCTAACTCTCTTCGACGTGTAATGATATCTGAAGTTCCCACAATGGCAATAGACATCGTGCATATCCATGCTAATACAAGTGCCTTGCATGATGAATTCATAGCCCACCGCCTGTGCTTGATACCTCTTATAAGTGATACTATAGAGCAATATGAATTTCCCAGAGACTGCAATTGTAGAGGCAATTGCGAAAGATGTACTGTTCAATTCACACTTAATGTTAAAAATGATAGAAGCAATATAATGGATGTTACTACTAGGGATCTAAGAAATACTTCCAGTACTAGTAATTTAGTGAGACCTGCTGATAATGATGCTCCAATTTTAATTCTAAAGTTGAAAAGTGGGTAATAGATTAATGTTACCTGCAATGCTAGGAAAGGTGTAGGCAAAGAGCATGCTAAGTGGAGTCCTGTAGCTACAGCGGTGTTTAGGCCTCAGCCTGATATAATTTTAAATGAAATGAAGCTAGCATAGATTGATCAAGGGCAAAAGTAAGAGCTTATTAATTCATGTCCTACAGGAGTATACTAATATAATGCAGAGCTAGATATTATTGAGGTTGACAAGCCGTAGAATTGTATCTTTTGTGAGGAGTGTATAAGGAAAGGAGAAAGCATTATCACTTAGAAACCATCAGGAAGTGTAATGGTAAATTCTTCGGATAATTTTATAAGAATTAATTAGCTCAAAGATAGATTCATTTTCGAAATAGAAAGCACCGGTGCACTGAAGACTGAAATGATTGTTATGAAAGCTTTCGATATTTTGAATAATAAGTGCGAGGTTATTAGAAGATGCATTCCTAAACTTGTTGCTAGTTAGTAACTAAATAATTGGAGAAGTTTTAATTAATATATATTGCATAATAGTAACATCATAAGTAATGCATCATTTCTAGTGTTATATATTTCAAACTATATTTAAATAAGTAAAATGCATAGAGAGCTAGATGATATAATAGTTGCTTTAAATAAAAAGCCATTAGTTACATCTAATAACCGGAACAATATAAGAGTCAGAAATATAAGAACATCAACCAGTTATAGCTCTTCTTTTCGTAATAGGAAACAAGGCAAAATGGAAAGGCCAAATACAAGAAATCTACCAGTTCTTCCTTAAACTCCAGCTTAGGTTGAAAAAATTGATGAAAGCATAATTGAAAATATAAACGAATTCTATAAGAAAGATGATGAAAGTTATAGAGGAAATCTACAACAAAAAATTAAAACTTAAATAATAGAAGCATCATCAATACGCAACAATTCAATAGAATCCAAGCGAAAGTCTTCGTATTACGAGAAAAGATACTTAACCTTTAGACCTTTGATAACCCCTATGAGTATAAGACCAATTGCTACTTTAAATAGAGGGTATTATTACAAAATGCAAAACTCTGATACAAAACTAATAAAATTTACATTAGAAGATAATGGGTTTTTGGAGGCACAGGGAAATAATAACCAATGATCCATCATGTGGCATGGAGGATCAGTTAAAAGCGTTGTATACTAAAATTTAACATTATATTAAAAGATTAACCATCTTCCTAAATCATCAGAAATTACAAGAAAAGATCTGATGTACAAAAATCTATCAAAAATGCAAAGTTAATTCCCTGGTAAAAATTTCGACTTTGCACCTAAAACCTTCCTTCTGCCTTAGGAATTTGGTTAATTAGAATTTGAAATGAGTAAAAGTTCTAAAACTTGGATAGTGAAGCCAGCAGCAAGTAGTTAAGGCAAGGGAATATTTCTAACAAATAGAATATAAGAAATTCCTAAAAGAGATGTGGTAGTCTCTGAATACGTATCCAACCCACTCCTTATAAATGGATTAAAATTTGACTTAAGAATATATGTAGCTATAACTTCACTCCACCCTTTAAAAATCTACATGTATAAAGAAGGATTGGTAAGACTTGCAACACATAAGTATAAAAACAGTAGTAAGGGCAATCGGTATATGCATTTAACTAATTATTCAGTAAACAAATATAGCTCCAAATTTGTCGAAAATCAAGATGCCAGATAGGATGGAACTGGAAGTAAGTGAAGTTTAACAGCTCTTAGAAGATTAATGCAGGAAAATGATATAGATTAAAATACTATTTTCAGCAGGATCAAAGATATTGTAATTAAAACAATTTTATCAGCCGAAGCCTAAATGTTTGACGCATTTGACAAAAATGTACCACATAGAGATAATTGCTTTTAATTATTAGGATTTGATGTATTAATTGATGACACTTTGTAAGTTTGACTATTAGAGGTAAATTTGTCACCTTCAATGAACTGTGATTCCCCTTTAGACTAAAAAATCAAAGGAGAGTTAATTGCTGATCTTTTTACTATGATTGGCATTATTCCACTTAACTTCAGAAAAAATTAAAAGATTTAACGTCCAAAGAACCCTTATAGCTCATATCAGAATAACTTTCCTATTATTAAGCCTAAAAGAGGTAAAAGAGTTTAATAATGAGATTTTAGTACTAAAAAGTATGAGTTTGGAAATGATAATCTTACAAAGGAAGAAAGAAATATTATAAAATAATCTAATAATGAAAACAAGAGAAAAGGATAATTTGAGAGGATATTTCCCTCTGAGTTCTCTATTAATTATAAGAACTTTTTTGAGAATGAACGCCCATTGAACACTCTGCTATGCTCACGGTTTGGAAAAATCCATAGAAAAGGATAAGGAGGAAATGCAGTCATGTTTAGAAAGCCACCAAGAAGACAATTAGATTGAATTATGTAACTGCTTTTATTATTATGTTTTTATAGTCTTTTAATGATTAATAATTAAGAGATAGTTGATAGATATTTATTTATTTCTGATGAGAAGTTGTTCCAAAGATTTGCTAGTCCATCAGCATTAATATTAGCAAGCTTGTTTGCTATCTTTTCCTAATTTTATTTAATTTAATCAACTCTCTGCTGAAAGTTTAAGTTTTCATCATGTGCACTTTTAATAATTCTAAGTCTATTGAGAACTGTAGGTAAAATAGGTTCTAATTAGTTTTGCATGTCATTAAATCTTGAAATCTCTTCTATCTGATAGTTTAATGAACTGTTCCTTTATAATAAATTGAGCTAGCTTAAAACCATATCAATCTCAGTGTTAACATCTTCTATAGAATGAACTAAGTTATCCATTCGCTTAGGATTCAAAATCATTAATTTTTTCCTTATATAACTCAATCCTTAAGAAATGTTAACAAACTCATACTCAGGCAACCATTAACCAATTGCTTATTCTAATCGTCCAATTCTATTAGACAACTGTACTACTTGAGATATAAAACTAGTTTCTTAGGTATCATCTATTACTTATCTTTCTAAAGACAGCTCAAAAGGAGTTTCACTATTAACTTTATTTTTGAAGTAATTGTTTATATACTGCTAGGGAGTTTTGCTTGTAAATACACCCGAAGGAATAGTATCTTACTCTGCTATACACAACTCTTCAGCAATTTATAAGTATTTATCAAGCTCAGAACTTGATACTTATTATTGAGTGTCTTAATCTAGTTCCATTTCATCTTAGATTTCTTGTAATAAAACATCTGCATCATTTTGTAATATTTATAAGGCTTTGTCGAACCCTAATCTTTCTATGCCTTTCGTGAAGGGGACATAGACATAAGGTTATTGCTAGTCAATTTATTCCTCATAATCAAGATCCATGCCACCTTCGCTTTCAAATACTACAGGCTCCCCTCTTTCTTCCATTTTATTATTTGTCTAAAAGTCCAAGTTATTGATACCGAATAAATTCATCTTAATATGAAAAGAAGTTAAAGCTGTAATAGAATTAAATACACTAGTGGCCTTTATAGTGGTGTCAGTAGATGAAATTTTAATGAAGAGAACAATTTTAGCTTTTAGGTTGTTGGGAAAAACTATAAAAGATATCATAGAAGAGCAATAAGTTTTGATATCTTCCATAAATAGTAAAATATAGTTAAACAGAATTTTCGCTATCTTGCCCTATCAAACTTTTAGCAAAATATTACGCCAGATAAGGATATTAAAAGATCAAAAGGCAATTCAAATTGAAAAATTAAGTTACCTTTAAGCATTATGAAGTTAGACTCTGAATAAAAAATTAACAATTTAAAACCAAGCAAGCGAGTTTTAGTGTTTTAATAACAGTAAAAACGTCCTAAATTATTTTCTAGGTATAATAAGTTTAGTAATACTACAAAATTTATATAAGTCATTCTATAAGCACCAACGAATCTGCTTTAAATTGCAAGGTATAATTAAAATATTTGCAATATATTCATTCTTCTTTTACCTACACTAAATTAATACTATGTATAAAATACTTTTTGTATAGCTTCTAAACAATTGATAATACATAAGTTAGATGAACATACTTTCAATAAGTTGTTTTTTATTACAAAAATCATTCAAATAAAATTGAAGATTGTTTACTACTATAGTATCTATACTACTAACACCTCAATCAATCTAAAATAAAATTAAGAGCTACCATGGCGGTTTTTCTGTATTTGATTATAAATATGAGTTAAGACCAATCGGATTTGCCTTTCCTTAACCAAGTGAAGAGTCCAATGTATGAATTTTTCGAACTAGGTAAGAATGAAGTCGCTGAATTACCAGTGGATCCCAATTTGCTTAAATTCTAAAATAAATAACTGAATGAAGATTTGATTAGACTTTTATATCTTTCAAATGATTAAGAGATGAGCTAATCTTACAAAGAAGGGCTATAAATATTTTATGTATATTTTACAGGTGTGATGATAGTATAGCTAGTAGCTTCAATTTTACTTCAACTTGAAGGTGCAATTAGTGATTCTAAGCTAAATATGACAATAACTTTAACTATTATATGTGTTAGTTATGCTACCACTGTACTGATTATTAGTTATTTTAAGCCAAGGTATTTGATTCATATTTAGAAGCTACTTTTTGGGTTATTACTTATAGCATCAACATATCTCATCTTTATTGAAGAACACATTTGAAATGGATTAAGCGACGAAGATTTCAATGAGAATTCGATAAATTCCTATCTTATTGCTTTATGCTCAATAATTGTAGCAAGACCTATCTTGTTCTACAACTTCCAGTATACATTAATGATTTCATTGTATACTGCCTTTTTGTATTTGATTCTAGGAATGAGTTTTTCTCATCAAGAAACAGCAGCAATTTTAGGGAATTTCATATTGAGTCTGATTTTCTTCACTTATCTGTGCATTAACTCACATTAAATGGACTCGAGAATAAGATAAGTGTTCTACCGAAAAATTAAAGAAATCAAGCTATCGGATTCCATTGAAGTTGATATTAGACGAACAAGCACTAACTACATTGAATCTACACTGGAAAAGATGATAAAAAAGTGTAATTCAGTAATTTAATCAATTAAATAATCCTGTAAAGTCATAATATACTAAGATGTATAGGAAAAGCTAAGAGAGTCAAAGATGGAAGTTTAAATGATAAAAAAGATGCTAGCACAAAGTACAATTGATAATGATTAAGTGCAAATAGATGAGTAAGAAATGGATGATGAGGATAGATAATTTCTCTCCTAAATGTTTATGGAGGTAAGCTAAAGCTAATAACGCTATCAAAGGAACCGTCATGAAACAATCGTAGATATTTCTAATATATCTCATTAAGAGTTTAAACTTACAGGAATATCAGTGAATGAATTAGAAGGTACATTAGTAGGCTTAGGTAAATTGTGGGATTTTGATATAATGAAAATTCATGAGATGACTAATCACAATATAGCTATAGTTGGTAAATTCATCACTATAAAATATGGAATTAAAGATAGTTTTAAAATGCAAGAAAAAATTATCGATAACTTTTATGAAATTTTAGAATCAACATATAGAGATAATCCTTATCATAATTCAAATCATGGGGCAGATGTATGCTCTTCAATGTTTTACTTTATTTTCAATAGTGATCTAGTTAAATATATGAGCTAGTTAGACTTACTATCTGCTCTTATAGCCTCTTTAGGCCATGATGTTGGTCATCCTGGTGTGACTAATCGCTTTCTAGTTAATAATCGGGATAAAATTGCTCTCAGATTCAACGACTAAAGTGTATTAGAAAACATGCACATTTATACTATTTTTAAAATCATGCAAAGCCCTCAAAACGATATTTTAGGATTTTTGACTTATGATGACTGGTTTAAAGTTAGAAATTTAATAATAGAAATGGTCTTAGCTACAGATATGACTAAACATTTTGCATTTTTAGGTAACTTTAGATCAAAGTACCAAACCTTAGATTTAACTTTAGAAAATGAAGATGATGTAAAAACTATGTTGATAATGGCTATGAAGTGTTCTGATTTAGGCCATGGTGCTAAGGTTACAGAATAGCATGAAAAGTGATCTATGCTAGTATGTTAAGAGTTTTTTAACCAGGGAGATTAAGAAAAAAAGAAGAATTTACCTGTGTCTATGTACTGTGATAGAGATAATACTAACATTTCTAAGTCATAGGCTGGATTTCTTAGAAATATTTGCTTACCTTTATTTGAAGCATGAGCAAATGCTTTAAATTCATAACAGATCAACAATTGTTATGAGTAAGTGAGATCAAATCTTGAGTTTTGGGAGAATAAAGGGAATAGGAGAGCAAGTGTGCCTGTGCAATCGTTTCCTAGTCGAATGAAATAAGGAAATGAGCTATCAAAGACTAATCATTTCAAATAGTAAATACTGTTAAACCTTATTATTCTAGCTTAAGAGAAGTTATTTATATTAAATATAAGTATCTTAATACTTAAATCTTATAAAATTCGTAGAAAATGGACTAAGTATTACGTGAAGTATTACAAAAAGGTTTACCAAGTGATTGAACTATTATACAAATGCTTCCTGTGTTATATATTGACTAAAATATAGGATTGCCTCCCTTGAAGCTAATCTAAAAGTTAAGTATCAATATGCCCGGTTTTGAATTTACTCATAAAAATACAATTTACTCAAAGGTTTTTATATGCTAAAACTATGATTAATGAATATCAAACGATTATAACTTTATAATATTCAAGCTCCAGTATAAGTCATAGAATTTATTTATAATGACTAATTATATAGAAGATCCTCAATTACTAAAATCAAGCATTTTCAAGATAATAACTAGTAAAAAGCTTTTAAAATAAAACAATATATTTCCTAATAGGATTAAACTTTATTGTTTAATTGGTTCATTCTAATAAAGCTCATCTATTATGATAACTTTAATAATTGTTGCCGAAATATGCAATAATGATTAATAAAATATAAGTAAAAGGGAATTATACACAAATTAATTTTAACCTACATCAATTTTCCTTCACACCTGTTTCCATAAGGGTCTAAATAAAAATGAGTATAGTGCTATAATCTATCAAGACCTTCGCCACAAATAAAGCAGAAATACTTTTCACCTTTGCATTTTATTGATATGCAAGTCATAAAGTTACACCCTTTATTTTTCTAACAAGGAACACCACAAAAGGGGCACTTTTTGATATTTTCCTCTTCTATATATAGTTTGAATTGATTATCTCAATATTCTTAATATGCTTCTGTTTTTTAGCGTTTTAACTATAATTTCCACTCTTAGCATGACATTCCTAAGTGGCTATCTTTTAAGCATTAACTACAGAAACTTATTCCACATTCAGATCTAGGGCATACAATATACCTTGTATCTTCATGTATTAAAAACCCTCAATTGCAATCAACTCCAGGGCAATAAACAAATTTCTCAGTTTCCATAAGAGTACTTTTCAAACTAAACTCATAAAATTTGTCTAATAATTAAGGTTTATCATATCTTTCTTTTAAAAATTACTCAATTTAAGCCCTATCAATGGAAACTTGACATTCAGGGCATTTGAGTAGTTTTTCAGTAACTTAGTTATTAGTAACCATTCATTCTATATACTCTTCCATGCATCAATTGCAAAATCTATGCTGACAGGTTACCAACTACTTGCATTAATAGTCAAAATAAGTATTATAGCAAAGTCCGCATATAATTTCATCTTAATCTAACTCTTCCTCTCCTCCAAAAGCTTCCATTACTAAATTTTGATCAATTTATTAATTGCATGCCTTACATAGTACTTTATCTTTATTTTATAAAATTGTGTAATTATCTGAATTAGTACAATCTATTGCATATTTCTAAAGACAATCTTAAGAACAGATTTAATGGGAACAATTGGGAACTATTTTTAGTAGTTAATTACAATTGTAGCTACAAATTGTACATTCATCACTATTCTAGTCTGACATATTATTATAAGAATTAAATTATATAGAAATTATTATTAATCCCTTGCTAATACCTTCCTAACTATATCATTTTGTATAATTCCCTTTATAAATGGAAGTATTTTGAGTCTATTTACCATTAGGTCTCGTGTATATTCTACGGAAGTTTAAAACGTACCTGAGAACAAGATAAAAAACTTATTAACAGTCCCATTATCCCTCTATATTCATTCAGCTAGATCAATAACACTTATTTAATTACCATTATCTTTTAAAATAGCATTTACTATAAGATTGATTTCTTAATAGGACAATCTTTTATTAGGAAATCTAGGATAAAATGTATCACTATTTTTAAGTGCAATTTTAGCAACACCTCTTATTAAAACATCAAACATTAAATGCAACTCTTCACTTGTTAAAACTCCAGAATAAGTAAAGCTAAAAATGAAGGCAATATTATTAATTTTACCTTCTAATGTCCCAGAAGTACAGAGACAAATAACTGATAGCAATTCTAATGCATCGATTCTAGTCAAAGCTCTGGTATCAAATAATTTATACACTTCTATTAACCAATTACGTTTGTTTGAAAGAGGTAGAAGATCTGTAGGCTAGTAAAATATCAAAGGCAGAGCAACTCTTCCATTCATAGACATTTTAATCAAGATTTGTTTATATGTGTCATTATTTCATCCTCCTACTAATTCTTCAAAGCAGTATGGTAAACATGATGGTTGCTTTAATTCATTCTCGTATTATTGGATAAATTGACTTAAAGAATGTATTGTTTGAAATTAATCCATTTTTAGTTATTACATATTTTATCTATCAAATCTATGATAAATTCTGGAATAGAACTTAATTCCTCCTGTACGTCAGCTCTACTACTGTTTTGTATTATTGTAGAATATGATGATTTCTGACTTAAAAATTGGTACTTATCTATAAACTCCATAACTGATTTATATGGTCTTTTTTACTCATCTTAGCCCTCATCATCAGTTTTTATATATTATTCTTCTAGACTGGCTTAACTAGCTGTTACAGTCATTGATTTACTGCCATTTTCATCTAGAATTTCTGTGAATTACACAAGTCCATCGATTCTATTGAGTCATGGAGCTTCTGGCCTTAAAAGTGATCTATCTGCCTTTATATACTATTGTGCAAATTATTACTAATCAAATTCTAAAGAAGGTGGATTTGGTTTGGGTAAAGTAACTGATGGTCTTATATACTGTTTATAATTTACTATTGAAGGATACTTATCAAAGTCTAGTTTTATAGCTGGAAGATTCTTTGCTAAGATGGAATTACAATTCATAGGGAAAATTCCTACAGTTTTTTCACCTGTTAAAAACTTTTCAACTGTTTTTGAGTCTAGCAGATAAGACTGAATTAAAATAGATCTTGCTTATTGTGTAAAACCTTGTAAAAGTTGTAAAATGGCTAAAATAAGCAGAACTTTCCCCTTATCGACGCCATCTATAGCAAAAAGAGTTTCAGATAAAGTAATATAAGCATTAGTGTACTCGCTTCTGAGAATATAACATATAGATGAGTTAAACATAGCTTCAATTTATAACTCCAATTCATGACTTGATTCTATTTCAAACTTTTATTATATTGGACTAGATGTTAGTTTTATTTCAGATAAAGCCAAAGTAAAATTTTAGTTGTATATTTAAATAATTGCATTAAATCAATGGGCTTACTTTTGTGTACAAATACTGCCATTTCCTTGCAATAGTTAACCTATTCACGCACTAGAAGAATTAAATGACTCTAAATCTTAAAATTATATCAAAAATTGTATAAATCTTAAATCATACTAAGCCTTTTCATTATGCTTATCAAACTTTAAAATACTTTTAACCCAACTTTTGCATTAATCCAACATTTCTAAGTAAATGTAACATTTTGCTATATAGTACATTGTATCTACAGATTGGTTTAATTTTAAAGAAGTTTCAAAGGAATTTAAGGCCTCTTAATAATTACTAGTCAATAACAGCAATTCTCCTGCTTAAAAGTGAACCAAGGGATTTTCTTAGTTATTTAAAATATAATGCTGAAAATCCTCAAAAGCTACATCATGATCTTCCATTAAATAGGCACACCTGCCTCTATAATAATAAACAATATCTTGTTTGCCATCAATTTCTAAAGCTACAGTAAAATCTTAAATAGCTTCTTTATATAACTTTAACCATGCATACGAAAGTCCTTTCATTATAAAATATTTGACCTATTTATCTGTTTTATCAATCGCATTTTCAAAGTAAGGAATGGCTTCTACTGGATTTTCTTAAAAATATATGCATAATCCTTTAAGAAACTAATACTCAGGCTCAGAATCTCTAAGTTAAATGCAAAGTGTTAACTTTAGTTTAGCTTTATTGAGACTATTTTTATCAAAATTTTTAACTCCTTTGACCATCTTAACTAAGCTTTCAAGCCATATAGTATCTGCATTCTTTTCAAATATTTAGTAGGCCTTTTTGGTCAAACTAATTACCTTTTCATAATTTTCTTATTCGAATTGTAATATACTTAGTCCTATTAAACTATTAAATTAGCTTGCCCTGTCTAATTTTCCTAAAATTTAAGCTTATGATAAATCATGTAATCCTTCTTTTATTTTTTCAGTACAAAGTAGACCATATGCCTTACATGTATAGCAACTTGGTAAAAAATCTAGAATAGCTTCATGTTTGTTATTTATAATATCAGATAGAATATCTAAACCTTGATTGTAGTCCCTTCTCATTAGACTTAAAACAGCTTCAACATAATTATTCAGTACAATTTATTCAGGCAATTAATTGTTAGCTGCTCTCTGAAATGTAAAAAGAGCTCCAAAGTAGTCTTTCTATTGTATCTTTATTCTACCTAGATAATATATGCAATTGCTCTGGTAGCTTTATTGTAAGTCATTTCTGATAGATTACTCAAAACATAAGGAAGCTTCTGTATATTTCTCCAGATTATACAGTATAACACCCTTCTCAAAATAAGCTTGAGGGTTGTGACTTACTATATTAGTATAGTGCTCATAATCTACTAATGCTTTTTATTACATTCCGTAATAAGAGAATAGCTATCCTCTTTTTAAAAGTGCATTTTATGAGTTAAATTAGCATAAGATTCCTTATCCTGCTGATTTAAGGGCGTTGTTACTATCACCTTTCTATTTAAATGCTTCTGCGAGATTTACATAAGCTTCTGCATCATCTATTCTGATTTACAAAGCGCGTCTAAAGTCAGACAAAGCTTTATCATATTACTTGATTATAAGGTAAAGTTTGCCTCGCATTAAATAACCAGTATAAAATTTAGAAACTTTTTAAATGCCTATACTTATCCACTTTATAGCTTTCTTATAATCTTGCAATTAAGCATAGCACATTGACAA
>CAKKTI010000313.1:0-22670 GCA_920105805.1 Condylostoma magnum
GTTTTAGACAAAATTACCAAGTAAAATGGATTTCAGAGGAAATTTAAAGGAGTTACAACTCTGTTGTAACTGTTAAAATTAAGTTGAAAATTAAGATAGTTATTAATACAATCTTTTTAGTAACAAAATACATAAGCTTAATCAAACAAAATTTATCGTTGTGCTGGAATACATCAACTCCCCCGAGACGTTTAAATAATATTGGTAATTTCTATAAGAACAAGCTTTATAACACACTATTCTTCTCTAAATTATGCTCTTAACATCAGAAAGAACTCAAAATGTTTAAAATTCTTTCAAATTTTACCTATACACAAACAGTTATTACTACAACGCATAAAGTGTGATAAAAAGTATAAGTAACTAACTAAAGTGTGTTATATCTTTGTGCACAGTCTAGTAAATATTACTAAAATCAATTTTTTCAAATTATCATGCTACAGATTCTTACCTGAGACATGCAGCTCTAACCTTCAATAATCTGTTAAATGCCAGCCCACCCTGCCCATATCATCCCTAAGCATCATCTAGACTACCATTTCTCCATTCTGGCAATTTTATAAATCCCTCCTCAAACCTAACCTTCTAAATTTGAAATTAGTGGTCTTAATTGTCCATTTTTAGATTTAAGCGCTTGCCTTTCTAGCCTTATAATAAAAATGAGAGAAATCGTTCACGTTCAAGGCGGTCAATGCGGAAATCAAATCGGAGCTAAGTTCTGGGAAGTTATTTCAGACGAGCACGGAATTGACCCAACTGGAACCTACCACGGAGACTCAGACCTCCAACTCGAGAGAATCAATGTGTACTACAACGAGGCTACAGGTGGTCGCTATGTCCCCCGCGCTGTTCTTATGGACTTGGAACCCGGTACCATGGACTCCGTTCGTGCCGGTCCATTCGGACAACTTTTCAGACCTGACAACTTTGTTTTCGGACAAACCGGTGCAGGAAACAACTGGGCTAAGGGCCATTACACAGAAGGTGCCGAGCTTATCGATACAGTTCTTGATGTAGTAAGGAAAGAGGCTGAGGGATGTGATTGTCTCCAAGGCTTCCAAATTTGCCACTCTTTGGGAGGAGGTACTGGATCAGGAATGGGAACTTTACTTATCTCTAAGATCAGAGAGGAGTACCCCGACAGAATCATGGAAACTTTCTCTGTATTCCCATCTCCTAAAGTGTCAGACACTGTTGTAGAGCCTTATAACGCCACTCTTTCAGTACATCAACTTGTTGAGAACGCTGATGAGGTTATGGTTATTGATAACGAGGCCCTTTATGATATCTGTTTCAGAACCTTGAAGCTTACCACTCCTACTTATGGAGATCTTAACCATTTAGTATCTGCTGCTATGTCAGGAGTTACCTGCTGTTTGAGATTCCCAGGACAGTTGAACTCTGATTTGAGGAAACTTGCCGTAAATCTCATTCCTTTCCCAAGACTTCATTTCTTCATGGTTGGATTCGCTCCTTTGACCTCAAGAGGATCTCAGTAATACAGAGCTTTGACTGTACCTGAGCTAACACAACAGATGTTCGATGCTAAGAACATGATGTGCGCGTCTGATCCCAGACATGGAAGATACTTAACAGCTGCCGCTGTATTCAGAGGAAGAATGAGTACTAAGGAAGTTGACGAGCAGATGCTTAACGTACAAAATAAGAACTCTTCTTACTTTGTTGAATGGATCCCCAACAACATCAAGTCATCTGTATGCGATATCCCACCTAAGGGACTTAAGATGGCTGTTACTTTTGTAGGAAACTCTACTGCTATCCAAGAAATGTTCAAACGTGTTGCTGAGTAATTCACTGCTATGTTTAGGAGAAAGGCCTTTTTACATTGGTATACCGGTGAAGGTATGGACGAAATGGAATTTACTGAGGCTGAGTCAAACATGAACGATTTAGTATCTGAGTATCAACAGTATCAGGATGCTACTGCTGAAGAAGAGGGAGAGTTTGATGAGGAGGAAGATGATATGTGAGGATAGATTAGTAATAAGATTATATAACAAAATTTGGGTTTTTAGTTGTACTTTAAAGCGTTGTGATCGAAAATAGTTCAATTAAATAATTTTCGAATTACGCAATATATACTTATCCATATAGCTAGGAAAACTAATATATAGAAATAGTACTCGTATTGTTCTCTTATATTGAAGGTTGTTAATATAGACTTCTGAGGATCTTCAACATACAGCTCTTTCTCACATTCAGGCTCAAAGTTTTGTATAGAATTTCTCAACAAAATCCAGTAGAACTTCTTAAATGAACAAATTGGGTTATTACAGTCTGGAATAGTTACCTGCACATCATTGTATTTAAGCTCAATGTAATAATCCTTCAAATCCTTATACAAATAAATCATTAAATTGCTTGAGAACTCAGGCCAGTCCTACTCACTTGATATTTAGAAGTACCGCAGCAAGGCTTAAAGTAAAGAATCATGAGTAAGCATCACATTCAGTCTTTTATTATCAGGAAAAGTTTAAATAGCCAGGTTTAGCTCATCTTTAATATACTTCAACAACTGATTAACTTAAAGCTATATAATTTCTATACTTCCACAACAATATTAATTAAGTAGAAAGTGAGTAGCAAGCTTTAGATCACTCTGTATATTATAAATCCACTAAGGCAAGGTATGCTAATGAAACATATTTGATGCAACTGAGTCCTACAACCAAATTACTCGTTTAATCAAATCAATGTCTCTTTCCCCTAAATTCTAATCAATAGCTATAATCACCTATCAGTAACTCTCAATAAAACTTTCCTGTTCAACAAAATACATAGTAAAATTCATCAAATTTTAAAGATAGGGGCAATCAGCCTTATAAGGTGCAAGTGTAAAATCCTGGCTAATTTTCCTACTATGAACTGGTATCAGTGTATCATTAAACAAACCAAGGGCTTGAGACTGTGCACTTAATAAAGTTCTTGTATAATCTGTAGCTTGAAACTAGATTTGTGTTGGGTTGTAATTGTTTTGTATAAATTCACTTTGTAGTATAAATCTTTCACGTAGTTCTCTTCCTAGTAGATAATGCTGGCGAATACCTTCCGGGGTTAACTCTCCTGGGGTGTTTTACCACCTTCCATCCTTATCTCATTAGAAATAGCGAACAGGTGTTCTGGCCCCATGACGCGAAATTTAAAGTACTTAAATTAGTTCTAACCCAAAGGCCAAATATAGGAAGAGAAGGAAAGCCATACTTACTAATTAAATGTAGATGCAAGTTGTGTATATTTTAAATGTTTGGAAATGGAACGAGTGGAGTACCAGATGATACGTCACCAGATAGTTTCCTTTTTCTTTCTGCATTTGCCAGGCTTTGCAGGCTCTTAAGACATTTTTGATTCAGAGAAATATAAGTAAAATATTTTGTTATTTATTTAAGGGTTTTATCTTGTTCCAAGACTTTATTACAATTGAAGTATCCAGCTTATTTTTTCTGTTTGTGCTCAATTTTTAAGAAATTAAATGAGTAGGTGTCTGGGATCTTTAGGTTAGTCTAGGCGGGTTAAGTTTACTTAAAGTTGTGACATAATCTTTTAATTTGTTTCTGTATACATTTCTCAGTCTTTGATCCTGAAGTACTTTTTTTGATGTTTTCAGCTCGTATTTAAGCTATTGGATTTACTTAAAGCTCTTAATAATCGTTTAATCTTTCCTTTATAAGTTCGCCTTGTATTTTTATTTCTTATGTTTTAATTCATCTTCATAACATTTTGTTTTTTATTCTAGTAAAATCTATTAGTCTTGTACTTTCTCCTATAAAATATTCACCTTTTATTCCAGAGCTCCAATTTCGCAATAATAATCCTTATTAATCTACCTAATCTTATCTTAGTAAGAATGAATCTTTTCTTTATAAAGCTCTTAAACTTCAATAAGTGCCTAGACCTATGACTCTAACTACTCATAATCCGGCTTAGAATATGCGAAGTCCCCTCAACTAGTCTATGTTTCTTTGTTCTTTGAGTTATATTTAAGCAAATTGTCCTAAATAATCCTGTACAGATCAATAGCAAATCTGGTGATTTACGACATAATTCACTTTTACTATTCATTCTCATTAGAAAGTCTTTTCCTAATAACATACTACTACTTTATTCTCGCAGAATGCTTTAATTTAAGCTCATTAACCTCCAACTAATGCATTCTTTTCAAATCCCTAATCTGTTAAAAGCTATCCTTTTACTCCATTTAACTAATCTAAAATTCCTTTTTCCTTCATTTTCCCTAGAATCACAGTTGCTCTTTTCACTCTTTGCTTTAACTTCTACCAGTTTTACTAGTCTTCATCTAATTAACCATTGTTTTAAAAGCACAAAGCACTTTATGGAAAAAAGGAGCAATCATAATTCTTCAACTTTTACTTTACATCCTTCTCAATTCCATCACACTCAGATAACAACTTTCTTTTTATATACAGTAAATAGGCCAAGTATGCCCACACACTGTGCTCTGCATATTTATGAGTTTTTCACCCATTTCCCTTTAGCTCAAACTCATACTTATCAATCCCACATATAAAGCACTTACTTTCAATATCATTATTCATCTTTTACTTTGAGTCTCTTAGTTCAGCAAATGTATCAATGATAATTCCAAAAATAATGTTAAGTAGTACAACACTAATCACTATGAAAAAGAGTATATCAAAGTATTAGCGTTCCCAGTACGTGCTTTCTTGGATTACTGGCTGGTTTAAGAACTCCCCTAATCCTCCACCAGCTCGTACACCTATACTAATAGTGCTTGTATAACACTCAAGTAAACTATTACAGTAGGAATTTGTATTCGCTCCTCCTTCCACAGTGGCAAAGTAGTCTCCTAGTCTTATAAATCCTCATATGCTGAAAAGATAAGTTGATACAATTCCTAGGACGGTAGTTAAGAAGAGTAGTTGTCCATTCAGTATCAAGGATTTAAGCACATTTTGTAGTTCCTAGGCATGTCTTACAATATCTAACAGTAGAATGGAGTACATAATTGGATTGGAAAAGGCAAAAATTACTATTAATACAATGCCAAGGTTGAAAAGGTTCTAGGGATAGAATAAAACATAAAAGAGAGCTCAATGGTGCTCTATGATTTAAGATTATTACTATATCTGGCTATTTTGTATATAGTAATTCATTAATGCAGATCCTCTTAAACGCTTTAATTTAGGATCATCTATCAAGTCATAAGAAAACTCTTAATGCGATTTCCTGTATATAATCAATTTATAGTTCTCTAAGGTTGATATAATATAAATTAATATAGAAAGGAAAATTACCATTGATCCTAAAACTGTTAAGGTAATTTGAATATCTTCAGTATATAAATCCACTTCTTCTTATGGATCATCTTATTCAATCAAAATAATCAGATTAATAGCTAAAATAATCAAATAATTGAATTAATTCCAAAATGTCCTTTTGCTTATAATGAAGTATACCCATTATCATCGTGACAGGTATTAATTATGCCGCATTGTGAGATGATACATCGGAGCCTTTTAAAAGAAAGATTTTATCTTTTCATCTTGAGTATTACGCTTTACATCTGTAATTACTTAATCTCTCATTTATTGACTTATAAAGGCCATACATGTAGGAACTCTAAAAAAGCACCATTCTAATGCATCATCTCTATTTATTTCCACTGATGCAATAAGAGACTTATAAAAGCAAAAGGCTTGATTTTTTACAAACTTTTCCATGAATTCTGGCATCAGTTGTCCAATAGCCTTAAAATATACCTTTTGTATTCCTGTTTTTAGCTCATTAAATAAACTTTCATTTATTCCTCCTAGCCAACTAAGTTTCTCTTAAATAGCACTTTTGTCTTTATGATCTTAAGAAATCTATCAGAATCTTTCATCAAGTGGATACCAGATCTCAAAGCGAATTATGGCTATTACAATGTCGAATCCAAGACAGTATAAGTCTCATTCCTCTTATTCTACTTTTATTGTCTTTTAAACGGAGTCCAACTAATTTTAAAACATTTAAGCAAGGCCGTTACTTTAAGTTTGATTTTTAAGCTGTATGCTTTCTGTCATAAACTGCTTTTACTTGGGGTATATTATTCAACAATAGATTTCCTAAGCTTTGTCTATCAAAATCTAAAAGTCTATATAACTTACAAGAATATCTGTCACTTCAATTTACTAGTTTCCTTCGATTAAAGCTGCTATCATTCTTACTGCACTGTAAAAGAAAGGCTACTTTAGATTATTTTAAGACATTCGAATAATTTAGTTTAAAAGTAAAATAAATTTGCATCTAGAACCTAATAAGTATTAATTTATTCTACAAGGTCCTTTGCATAGATCCATTAGAGTTTCTAGGCATTCAATTATTATATCTTTAAGTCCCTTACTTAATTCATTCATTTGTTCAGGTAATTCTAAAGAAATCAGAAATAATGCCATTTCATTCACTAAATTAACGTTTATTGTTTTTTATTTTCCATTAGGCAAAGTTTAAGTATGCAGGAATTTTTAAAAGTCTATGTTGCAATTCTCCACAAAGGAATGTATAAGTTGAGTAATCATTAGTCCATTTTAAACCTTTATTTGATACTTTTCTTCTTCCTTTTTGTTGAAAATCTCTCTTAAAATAATATACTAGGATCTTATAGTAGCAAAAAGAGTAGATTCAACATCTTCTTACAAGTAGCTTAAACACAGATCTTATACATATCTGTTTCCATATCGTAATAAAGACAACAATAGCTTCATTGACTCTAACTAAATTTCACTGTCCTTATTAGAATTGATTAGATCAATTGCCATTTCTAGTACTCCTGAGTCTGTAAAAGTATTTTGTATATTTTGAATGTAAACCAGTTAAGAGTCACTCTAGTCACCCTAATCAAAAATTTTCTTTTCTTATAGTTGTTATCTAGGTATCAATTTATTAAGAATTCTTACAAGATACATTTTATGATTTTTCCTCTTAAAAGCCTTTGTAAACTTAGACACGAAGTCATTTAAAAATTAGAAATCATTTTATTGCACTTGCTTTGTATCTATAAATCAGTTTTTAATCTAACTTACTATTTTATTCAAATTGGTTTATTTAACATCTCCTACAATGCTTAGCAAGAAGCTGGTATAATTCTCGTTATAATGTATATTTTGAGACTATACAATCTAAAAGTGGTCGACTATACTTTTACTAAATACTTTTATGTCTTATAGATTGCATTAACGTTATGGCATTTAGTTTTTCACTTATATAACAAATTCTTATAAGCTGACATTACAATCGTTATTAACGTCTAAATATTTGAAAGCTTTCACAATATCACTATGCAATACTTAGCCTGGTAAAATTATTTCAATACTCTTTTCAAACTCTTGTAAACTTAACTTTTAATCTTTATTTATATCAAATCTCTTAAAAAGTTCATCTGAGGAGATATTCTAAGTAATGCAGAATTCACAGATTCTATAGATTAGCTTTTAGAGCTAATTGGAGTCTGACGGAAGCTCTTATTCGTCATCTTTTACTTTAGGTATTGAAGATAAGCACATGTCGATATTTAATATAAGACTTGAGTAATCTATCTGGGGGGTTTACTATTAAAGTTCTAATAAGTCCTAGTACATGCTTTATATTTAAACTTGAATACAATCAAGTTACTCTAAAGTATTTTGCTTTAAGGGATAGTTATAATTGTTAAGAATGTCACTAATAAGCATAAGGATACCATCTTATCCAGTTGTTCAGTTCTAATCACCACAAATATAGTTTCAAAACTCAATGGCATCTTCGTACATTGATAAGAACTGTTAGCCACTTTTTTCCTTTTACTTATGTTGTAACTTTGCTGTCTTATACAAATCATTTTCAATCAATTCAGGTAATAGTGATATATGAGTGTCATACATTGAAATATTTTCCCCTAAATCGCTAAAAAATTATTCACATTAAAACAGTTCAACAGATAGATTACTACCCTCGTATTTAGAGTTCATATGTGCTTCAAATAAAAATCTTAGATAAAGCTTCTTACGCCTTAGATATTTCCATTCGCCTTAGTTTTAAGTATAATTTAAGAATTGGTTTAAAGTTATCAATTTTCTGCACTATTTAACTGAAAACTCATTTTTAATACAGCATTTTATAAGACAATTCAGTATTTCAATATGAAATTGTAAAATGCTCTTATTTTTCCTCAATTAAGGCTTAGTAAAGTCAATTTTTCTTATTTATCCGTCTTAGTATATTGAATGCAAGTTTTGAATGGCATCGTGTCTCAGGATACTTTTGAGTATTTTTACTTATATCTATGGAATTACTTTCTTCTCTTAGTTAAAAATAAAGGATTATATTATCTGAATAATTTAATATGATAGATTACTTTCACTAATCAGGCTAAACAAGTACTTAATTATTCTCAAAGACTCTTTTATAGCTTTGGGTCTATTCAATGAAGATGTAAGTACTTTGCAAGCTTATTTACTGAAATTAACCAAATTGAATAGTTAAGACTGCTGATTTTATAGAATAGTTTGATTTATTGGATTACTTTTACTAAAGTCGTATAATATTTTGAGATTGAGTATTTGCATTTCTTCGTGTTTTTAAGTGTCTAGTGGAATTTCTAGAATAGTTATTAAATTATGGTATAAATACGAGTGTCTAAGCATATCTTAGAACATTTTATTGTTAAAACTATCTGAGCTTTATTATTTATGCAGCCTTCTAACTTCTGTTAAAATTTGAATTATATTTAGTAGAAGTTTAACCTCATATTTTTCATCATAGTTCACTTATTTTTAGTGAGTTAAAAGTTTTATTTTATCTACTTTTGTGTCCAATCTAGCATTGTATTATAAGATCTTCTTATATAGTAGTATTGAATCTTCATCTACTAGGAAATTAACTTGTAATAAATCTTTCCTCAGTCTACCTTTAGTAGCTAAATTTGAAATTAACAGCTCTAATGCCTTCTAATTAATTTACTTGTTTTTTGAGTTAAACAGTATTTGAAGTATATGAAAGCTTAAATATTCATACTAGGTTTATTGATAGTACACATCTTATAAATCCTCATCATCCTCATATTAAGTCTTTTATATGTAATCAATGGTTTCTATATCAAAGAAGTCAAGTTAGCCTAAATACTTTTTAAATTGGCTTTTATTCACTAGATGACTTAATTGAGCAGTTAATTGATCTTATGTCTAAGAATCCACAAACTATTGCATGATTTGTACTAAAATCCGATTCTAGTATCTTTGTTATATAACCAAAAAGATGTCTAAGGTTAATAATAAGATTTTATCAATTTTTGTTCTAATGCTTTGTCTAGGATATTAAAAATAGTCTTTATGCGCTCTTTGAATTAATCTAGAAGCCCAATGCTCGCTTTATGATTTTGCCATAATAAGTAGAGTCAAGGGATATAGTATATTATCTATGAACCCTTAGTCGTCAAGTTCTAGGTCTATGACATTCCTAGTTAACTCTAAAAGACCAATCACTAGCTTTAACTTGTGACTTATTATTCCATTATCCGCATCAGTGATTCAATTTCAAGACCAGCACTTACTTAAAATAACTTTGCTATTGATAAAAACAGTTCTTTTTTTCTTATAAAAAATGTTGTCAGAGGGTTAAATTTTACCATTTTGTACAATGAAACAACGGCTATTATGAGCAGTACATCTGATGTAGGGATTTATATCAATAAAAGTATTATTGTAAAGATGCATATAAGAGGATCTGATACTATCTGACAAAGCTTCGTCTAGTAGAGCCTGCTCTATATGATCAATAGGTATACTTTACTAAGTCGACTCAATACCAGGAGTAAATCTGTTTAGGCATATATTCCCTAGTAATTTTACAGCCATTTCTATATAATTTTAGTACTAGGGAATATTTCCAATTTCCTCTAGATAGAATCATATTATGTTTTAAGTGTCATTGTATAATATACTAGGCTATCTAATTTAGGCTAAAAGTGGATTATATTACAAGAATTAATTTTTAGTGATTTCTAGAGGATATCCTAGTCCTATAATAGGCTTTTAATAGCTAGAATTAAAAACTATTATATTAAAATTCTAGGAGCAAAAGTTCATAAATTCAGTAAGAGATAAAGATTAAAACTTTTAAACTCCTTCCCCATTAAACTCACATAAAGAAGTTATAATGTATATGTATAACGATTACTCCAATATATTAGACTACGGCTTATTATATAAGTACTCTAGTCTTTTAAACCAACGATTCATAACAGTGCTACTACTATCATATTCTGATAAATACTTAAACATTTCTTTCAATATTTTACCTATTCTTATAATTTCAAACGATGATTCTGATATAAAGTGGTTAACATCATTCTTGAAGTACTGGCAGTTCTATGAGTTTAGCTTTATTGACTTATATATAATATCAAAAATTGAGGATTAGATTTACTATATGACTTAAACTGCCTCATCATTTCTTAGCTGTTTTTAAAATACTGGTGTATAAGACCTACTCTACTCCACAAATCCTAGATCCTCAGCTCTCCTATACTTTAATTGAAATAACTACTCGCTTATATGTATCAGTTATCTCAAAATCCCTTACTCCCTTAAGCAATTTTACCTTTTAGCTAAACTCACTGTATCTTTTTCTTTAAGTATTTTCTCTGATAGATTTTTTAATATTACTTGGAAACTATTTGACTACAATTGCAAGTCTTTAATTTCTTATTCGTATCGACTTTTAGTAGACTGAGTTAGAGTAAGTGATTACAAGAAAATAGCAAATTGCACAATTTCAGGCTGACTTAAAGCTAGTTGGTATATATATAGGGCATAATCCTCGGGTACATCCTTTATAACGAATAAATTCTCCCATTTATTAGCAGGCACTTTTTATGAGTGCAACTCTCATCTAGTCTAATTCTCTAAATAATCAGCATTGATATTATTATCTAGCTTCAAACTTAAAGACATTTTATTCGAATCTTTTATCTTTATAAGCTGCCCAAACATAATATTATTACTCTCGTAGCCCTCCCCTTATTAAATTTCAAATAAAGTCCCTGTTAAATCGCTACTAAGTGCCAATCCTTACTTTTATACTTATAAAAACAACGAAGTCTACAAATGCTTGAACCTCACCTTTGTCTGATATTCAACTACTCCTCCGACAAACGGCTAAGAATACTAAATTTCCCAAAAAGTCGCGCTGGTTTTGTCTTCTTTGCTTAGATACACTTAATACTCTCCTTCTATTTTTTCCACGGTTAAGTAAGACTGAGTAATTTTGTTCTAAATTTTGATTGAATTGCCAGTTGTAAGAAATTCCTCATTAGATTCGTACTACATTCCATCCATATACCTTCTAGGCTTTCACTTGGATTTTTTCACGCTTCCACATACATCATTCAGTTGCTTTTATGTTATCTCGGAGAAATGTAAGTAGTAGTAACTTCTATTCCATTCCCATCTAAGATAAATAGAGTCTGTATAGGTAATATAATCTCCTTCTTCCCTCAAATTACAAGTACTCTTGATCTAAAACCAGCTACTCTCGTCACCCTTTTTGCTCAGTTTTACCTTAATGCTGCCTCCCTCCGGCCCTAATTGATTAGGAATCATTCTTATAAATCTATCGCTGTGTATATGGTAAAGTTGAATTGTATCACCATAAGTAATCGCCTTTCCACTCGCAATTTGTAGGTCTTCTTGGGCTTCTAGCTTAGACAGGTATATTTTCCGGGAGTTTTCTATGCGGAACAAGCAACTGCGCACTTGGGCATTGGCGCCTTTGGTTGTTGTACTAGATTCCGGTATACAAAACACGTTTTCTGAAATGATACCATCTCCTGATATATAACCGGCAAATTTAGATTAAAGGTTTTTGTACTTTAGCAGAATTACATCACCGATTTTAAGATATCCTTGCTTTAGTTTTAATTCTTATATTTCTGATATCTATTACTACAATTGTATCTAAGCAATAGAGATTGAGATATTGCTGAAATCCATATTAAAATGAACACGTCTAGAGACAAATAACAAACTGTAACTCATTGGCAAGCTAAAAGAACTAAAATAAAAGTGGATTAAATTGATTCTTCCATAGACAGAGTAAAGTGACGTAAATAATTAATTTGCTTTGTATGTGAATAAAACCTATAAACTGATACAAAAAAACTGCATTGGTAATATATAAGTAGTAATTTCTGCTATAATGCTGTATGTTAGAACTGTAGCCCTTATACTGCAGAGCATCCAGAAACTCAAAGATAAAGTAGGATATGCTAAAACTGTTACTATATAGCATTAGATTAAAATAAGGACAGCTAGAAGGTTTAACTCTTAACTAAGTCTAATAGTATTAAAGATGATGAAATTTTAATTGCATAATACTAGGTAGAGCTTTCAAGTGAGGATGAGTCAAGCAATTAGGAAATTTAGGATGAAGAAATCTAAAAATTGATGAGAGAAAATGAAATTCTTAGGAGGGCAATTTAAAGTACATAAGATGATGAGGAGGAGGACGGTGAAGGATAAATAATTAAATTATTAGAGGAAAAAGAGGCTGAACATATGATGCTTAAAATTTAACTTGAATTAATGTAAAAAGAAAATCCCCCTTAAATAAGACATTCTTCGTGTCCTTGTGGTTGCATAATTTTATAGCTTAGGTTTTAATGATTTTTTAATGCTTATTTAAGATTGTAAAGTTATTGTAATCAAACGCATTTTAATTATATTCGTTATGCTTGAAAGCCTTCTTTTACAGGATAATAAATCAAGTGTTATTTTTTTATAGTTCTTAATTATTAACATATAATTACCTTATATTAAATGATTAGAAAATTAACATTATTATACATCTCCCATTTTAAGTGCTTATTAATACTCTATTGAGTTTTATGGAAATTTGCCTGAATAAGATAATTCTTCAGTTGATTTAAATCTCTTCTATCCTTTTTTTTCATCTAGCGAGCTGCACAATAAGCACTACTGCATACAAAATCTTCGAAATCTTCAATAAATTTGGTTTATAAGTAAGATTTAGCAGGTCTTCTTGCACTGTTTGCTCTTGGAATATCAGGTTTTCTTACACATCCTAAAGATTACTGCTTAATAGTACTAAGTTTTTCCTTTAGGCAAAAGGAATCTATTAAATCCACTTTTTATTGTTTAACATGCTTTCTACCTTATAACTAGTGAATCAGGCGTTTATACTACTAATCAGTCTACTATTGTTAAATAGACTACTTCCTGAATACAGATTACCTATTCATAGTTTTAATCTTTTAAGTGTCTTATACCAGATTTAAATTATTGTTGATTTTTTGATTGTAGTATTAATCAACAGTCACAAAATAGTGATTTTAAGATTAATGGAAAATCTTTTATAGCTTTTCTAATTTTTACTCACTATAGTATCTAGGCTTTCCTTACCCACCCACTACTCTTGCACTTTTATTATATGATTTTCTTCTAGAGCTTGGCCCTGGAGTATAATACCTTCTTTGTTTGACAGGAGATCTCTTATGCGATACTGAAGTCATAAAAAAATCAGATTATTGTCCCTTACCCTCTTTATATAAAGTCTAAAGCTTTTTCGCAATTCTTAGAGTTTAATTTTTATTAGATTTAGGAGCTTTTAATCTGAAACTTTCAAAGCATTTCATACTTAAATCAATGTCACTTTAAGCTTTATCAATTTGTCCATTTTGATAATGGAACTAAGAGCTTAGAATTAATATTAAACCAGCTGTGTGCAGAGAATTGTTGCTATTTATGCTTTGATTTATGATAATTTTCTTTGTCTTATTAATAAATCTTTAAATCTAACTGATTTAGTTTTCCTTGATAAATTCGAGGATTAAGTATTTATAAGCAGTTAAGGAGTACTTTTATTTCTATGTTTGTACTATCTCTGAGGCACTTTAATTAACGCTTTTTAGTATCTATAATAGGTTTTCTAGAATAGTAACGTCATGATTACTTTTAAACTGACTTAAGGATGCTTTATAGTAAATATACATAATTTATTCAGTATACTCAAACTGATGTTCCTTTAGTTTTTCTATTATTCTATTTAATCATTATATTGTAGCCTTAAATTGATTTTATTTTAATAGATTTTAGGATTACTCTAATATTTATAAGACTGCCACCTCTTAATTTCGGTTTGACATTTATAATAAAATGATAAAGGAAGGTTTTAAGATACTTTAAAATGATAATTAATGGAAAACTCTCATCATAAACTGTTTAAGACTCAGATTGAAGCATATAATAATTATGTTTTGCTAAAATTAAACTGAAAACAGTGTGTTAAGTTAAAATATATCATAACATCAATATAAGGTAAATTCTATATAACATATTTAAATTATTATTACTTACAAACCTAAATTCAAAGCCTTTATAAAATAACCAATAAAGCACAATATTAATCTTTAGCTCATAAGACGTGAGTTAATTAGTTGTAAACAGACTAATTACTATTTTATTAATGGCAATCAAAAGGGAACTTGCTGCTTTATATTCGAGACTAATGACAGAAGCTAATCGGCTTCCAAATAGAGTGAAATAGCGCAACTTAGAAGAAATAAATTAAATGTTCTAAGATTACTAAAACCAGGAGAACTAAACCATACTTGAATCCTTGAAAACTCGAGCAAGTGGAAAACTCACGATTCTTGAAATGTCAACTCCAGAATTCACTGAGACACCTGCTAATGAGCCAGGTACAACTAGCTACACATTTAAAAACGGGAAATTATAAGAAGGAAAAGCTTAGAGAAAAGTTGTTTTAGATTATTCGAATTGATATGCAGGAAATGTTGATCCATCTGATCTTTAACGTCATAAGGAATTGGTAGATCGATCTTATTATGGAGGTCCAGTTTGGGAAAATAGGAAAAGAAACCCTAGTTTATTGGAAGAAGAAAATCCACAGTTTAATTATGTTGAAAGCGATGGAGAGCCTTATGAATATGATCCCAATAAAGATAATGCATTTGATGTAATTAAAAGATGATTATTAGTTATTATTCTTTTACTTATTAATCAAAAGTGTTAAATATGTTTATGTTGAGACATTTATATCCATTGTGACTATAAATAAGTATTAAGTTTGTATTAAGTTATATCTTATATCATTATTAGTATTGACAAAAATTAATGAAACTATGATAATTGACTTATAAAGGTATTATACTAAGTTAATAATCCATACTATATCTATTATTTTGTCCTTTTATATGAGGAAAAATTAAGCAAGATGAAGAATATTGGTTATAGCGTTGTCTTCTTAATGGACTAGGAGTATTATATGCATTAATTTAACGTACTTTTTATAGTAATTTCCCTGCAAAACTACTAAATCCTCTCATTCTAGTTGTACTTATTTAACTTTCTCTGTTGTTTTCAATCGTTTTAATGTTTTTTATCTTTTTACTCTACTAAACTACAGAGGAAGACCTGTTTTTCACTTTTAAATCTTAAAATACTCCGTTGTTTTGCAATTTCCACCTTTGTGTTAGACTAGGCTGCCTTTGATTTAAGTTTTAACTATATAATATTTACAATATATGTAAAGAATGCTTTCTAATATAATTAATACTTTTTGCTAGTTCATTATTCTTTCTATTTAGGGTTTATAGGCTTTCGAAATTTGAGTTAGAACGTCTTGTTAAACTAAATGACTACATTTATTATTACAATCTTTTAATTTTTGTATAACTTAATATTATAATTTTAGTTAATAAAATCGCATTGATATGTACTAGTTTAATATCTTATTACCTTTTATAATAGGTTATAAAATAAAGATATCTAGCATTTAAAAATAAAAGGAACTACATTTATTTCATTATACTTAACAACATGGAAAGAAGCTTTAGAATCTTTTAGCAGCTATTTTAAAATAAAATCAATTATCCAGCATACTATTAGTTATCAATTACTTACATTCCTAGATATAGTTATAAACAAGAAATTGAAATTGGCTTATCATAAGATTTAATACAAGACATAAAGGGAAGACTAGATGAAGTATATATATGAATATATCGACTTTATTTGGTGATGTTTGGAGCCGTATAAGCTTTACTAATAGGATTCTTTTTAGCGGCATACTATATGTACAGAGAAAATGACGCAGCATTTGGAGTCTTTTTAACAATTGTAATTATTCTCCTAATCATTGTAGTAAGATCAATGGAGATAAAGTACTATTTACTTAATAAATAGAAAAGCAAGCTTATAGACGTTGTTTATGCAATAAATAATGAGTTTTTTGCAGATAGTTAGTATGAATTATAACAACCGAAAGAAATAGACATAATTCCTATCATAAATCCGTAAGCCTTAGTAGAGAAAGATTTAAATACAGATCATAGTACTATGCAAGATGTTGAATATACAGCTATTAATAATTAAGATTTTAGATTCCTTCAATAGACTTTTGAATTCCTGGTATGTTGATTGCTGTAATGAAATTTATATTTTTATAGCATTTCTTCATCATTCTTATCATTCTTCTAATATTTATTGTATGTTTGTCAATAGACACAAAATTACACAGTATTGATTAGTTCTAGAGATTTTAATGCACTTAATGCATTTTATAATCCATGATTTAGTTGTGGAGCATTGCATTTGTCGATTACTCTACAGAGTTTAAGTTATTGCCTATTAAGTGTACATTGGTAATTAATGTGTCTTAGTTTATACTTAAAGCTGGTTTATAAATCTGTTTAATATCTATTGTTTCCTCTTCCTCAAATGATAGCAAAGTATTTAATAGATCATCATATGTTTCTTAAGATAATTCTACATTACTTCTTTATCTGGATTAGAACAAGAATCTATGATACTATATCTGATTTTATACCAAGCAAAATAATAAGTAAAATATACCAAAGCATAATCATAGTAATGTTTAAGTAATTCTTTATCTTTTAGTCAGCTGTTTTTTGAAAAGCAGTTGAAGAAATGTATACGGCAATAGAATTAGGGAAAACATCAAATTGTAAGCAAGTAAAAGCAAATGTGCACATAAAAGCATGGGAAGATAACCTAAAAGGCATATCAACTTATCAAATTTAACTCTGTGATTGTTGTTAAGTAATATATAAATCGGGCCTAATACAATAAAAATAGTACTTCACGGAATAGTCATCAATAAAAATCCTTAATAGGGCAAGTTATTATCGAATATTGTACGCAACTTGTAAAGGTTAGAAACATAAAATGAGTTAAGCTGTTAGTAAACACTATTGAATTTAAAGCTTAGAATAGCTATAAGTATATTGAGCAATAAGACATTTGCCGTAATAATTCAAATAACAGCTAAAATCTATCCCTCTTAGTTTTCTCCAAAAGACTCAAAGTCTACATTTCCTATTGAAAAATCAAATATTGTAATAATTGATTAGTATAACGACTAAAATTTATCATTTTGTGAATAAAAAGCCCCAAAAAATACGAGTCCAAATCAAAAGATAAAATAGAATAAAATCATAAGAAAGGAAATGATGCTTAATCAGATACCTCAAATTATTCTAAAAGTAGATCCAATAGTTTTTGACATTAAAAGACCTAAAAAGATCCTCTAGCACAAACTTACTATACATATAAGAGTTGATAACATTAATAATTCAGTGTAATACTCCTATTACATATCTCCGCTAGTTAAAATATAGTATATGAAATTTATTGAACATATTATTAGTATATCTGACAGGCCTACTCAATTTATTAATTATACATTTGGGTTAAAGTACTTAAAATAGGACAATTAGATAGTTTTGCCTAAAATAAATCATGATAATACTGTAGGATAAATAAAATCATTTTCCATGTTACTAATCTTTTCAATAGCTACTTATTTTTCTTATGCTGTACTTTCATTATTGACTATCACAAATTAATACTCAGAATATTTATAAAACACATAGATTATACTAATCATTATAATAAGGAAATAGAGAACCTCAAATATAATCTTAGATGCTACTTACTTTCTCCACGAATAAAAGGAGAATAATTAAATTTAATTACTATCTTTTATCTTTTACTTATGCAAATTTCATATATTAAATTCCTTGGAAAAGATAAGCTATCTAAAGAACGATTGATTTGTAAACCAGGGATTTGATTCCCATCCTTCAAATCATATATTAGAAATTGCCTTTCCTACTAAATCATTATTAAGCAATTCGAAAAATATCTTTTGGTTATTAACCAATATATCTAGCAAGGTGCAGTCCCCACATTTATCTTTTAATATTGCTTCTATTTAGGAAGTTTTATCAAATGAATCTCAAAATTTAGTCATTATTTGTAATAGTTTGTCTAGAAGATGCTTGAAAAGTTCTTTATGGTTATTATCTCAATCTATTATTTTATTACAAATAAGGCATAGATAAGCACAGTATTTTAAAGGATTTAAGACATTGCATAAGACGTTCTGCTCTAAGTCCTTGTCTAATAAAATTTCATTAATTACTTTATAAAGAAATAATAGTGTATTAGTTTTTATTAACTTTTTCTTCATTTTACTAAGAACAATGAAAGCAATTTTATACTCGTCTCAATCTGCTAATAAAGTTATTACTTTTATTATTAAGGATTATTAATTTAGTATTTCAACTTTGTAAATCATGTTTTATATAACCCTTTCACTTATTTTATACTCTTTCTAATTTAGTAAATAAATAATGCTATCTGAATCAAAATCTAGAGAATCTATGTTTTCTGTTACTAAATGGAGCTTATTTAACAGTAGTAATTAATGAATGCTTGTATTTCTAAGATTTACTTTCTTCTAATTAATCAAATTTTCTTGTAGATCCTACTATGAGGTCTACTGAGAATCATATAAAACCAAGCTTGAATCGAATGATAAAAATCTATTCTAATGCATTTGAAATAAATTAAATAATTCTTACAGTTCATAATGCTATGCCTTGTAATACAAATCTAATGAATATATTATTTCGCATTTTTCAAATATATACATTGCTAATGATTCTTTTTTTAGTTCTAAAGCAGAATCCATAGCTTTTATACTTAAAGAATAATCATAACTTAGCTAAAAATTATCGACCAGTGCATGCTTAACTCATTTAATTAAGTATACTATATATTGCTTGGTTGTATCATTAAAACTATTTTTCTTTTCATTTTTTAGATCTTTTAATTGTTACTTTAGATTAATAGCCTGTTCTTTATTGGAAAAATTCATTTTATTATAAATTGATAAAAACATTTAAAATCAATCCTTTTACATATTCTATAAGTCGAAAATCATATATAAGCAACTTATGTATTACAATAGATATAATGCTCATTAAAACAAACTATTTTTAAAGTAAAAGCTATTCTAACTAATCTCCCCTTTTTTCTTTGATGCTTTCGATTAAAAGGTCGATTTCCTAAGCTGTCACCAGAGCATCACCAATAACACGATCCTCATATCCTAAATCATAGTCAAATCTTACAGAAAACACAGATAAAAATCCGAAAAGAAACATTCCCCCATAAAGAGCCTCCATTACTCCCCTAGAAAAGTTATTTCTATGATCTTTATAATCAAAAAACTTTATATACCCATGAACTTCATTTCTATAGGGATCTTCTTCTTCTGTATTATGCGTATCATCAATTCTACCGTGATTTAAATGAGTATAGGTGTGGAAAGGGCCGTATTTATTGTAATAATAGTTGACATCGTATTCATGATGGTGTTCTGCAACTTCTCCATGAGAGCCTCCAAATGTTCTGGTTATTTGAGAAAGTCTTCTCACTAACATTTTTATTATTGGAGGTATTGCTTAAATTACATTAGAAGGTTATTTAAGGTTTTACTTATATTAGTTTTAGTACATATAAGCTTATTGTTATATTTGAGAACCAATATTTCCAGTATTAGATGCTTTATAGAACAATCAAATAACCCCTGAACTTATAATTTATGCATAAAAAGCAGATAACAAAATATTAAAACTCGATATAAATTAAACTAAATACGAGGTTCCGTATATAAACTTTCAATCTCATCTGCATATTTCTCGTTTACTACAGACCTTTTTACCTTTTATGTATTTGTCAATTCTCCATCTTGAATTGTGAAATCTCTCAGTAATATTTTGAACTTCTATACTTTCTATGCGTTTGATACAGCTCTATCATTAACTCTTTCCATAGCTTCTTAAATCAACTTGAGCACATTTTAATCCTAAGCCGCTTCTTAGACAGTTGTAGCATTACTTCCAGATTCCGATAAAATCCTTATTGAATCTTAAGTTAGCTCATTGCTAGGATACCCTTCCTAATCTAAATTGACCTTTAAAGTAACAAGCATAGTCAAATACTTCCTTTACTCTCCAACTAAGAAAACTTAACTTAAAATTTTGCATTCATCCTTAATAGCATTCTCTATCAAAACAGGTGGTATATTTTCCCCGCCTGAAGTCACAATTAGTTCCTTGAATCTGCCAGTAATAAACAAAAATCCATTCTCATCAATATACCCTTCATCCCCTGAATGCACAAACCCATTTTTGTCCTTGGTTGCAATCGTGGCCTCTGGATTCTTCAAATATCCCATAAAAGTATGTCTACCTTTAAAGCAAATCTCCCCCTTTTCTCCAACTGGCAGTGAGTTTCCTTATTTGTCGAAAATCTGTAGATCAACCCCAGGGATGGCAGATCCAGCACTGTATATACTGTTTTTATAGGGTAAGTTAATAGTACAGGGCCCTGCACATTCTGACATTCCATATGTGTTGAACAGTGGTATATTCAGTGATATAAAGTAATCTAAGGTAGATCTGGAAATAGGTGCTGCTCCAGTTATACAAATCTTAGTTCTATCCATACCCAAGGCTTCTCTTATCTTGTTAAACACTAAAAATTTCATAAAGGAGTAGCTTAAAGACGTCCCTTCTCCTTTCAACTGCGCAGCAGTTGCTTCTTTTCCAATTTCCTTTGCCCAGTCTCCAATCTTTTGCTTAAATGAAGAGTTTTGGGCAGCTACAGCTCTTATACTTTCTTCCATTTTCTCATAGACCCTAGGAACTCCTAAGAATAAAGTAGGTTATACTTCTTTTAAAGTTTCTCCTAAAGAACCCTTTAGTGCATTTTCATCTGCGAAGTTTACACAAGTGTGGAATTGAATTGGCCCGAATATATCCACTACTTAAGCTGCTACATGGCTTAAAGGTAGAAACGATACAATATGATCGTCATCTCCATTAAGTCCAGCTAGTTCTACAGTTATTCTAGAAACCCACATGTAATTGTCATGAGAAAGCATCACTCCTTTCGGAGGGCCAGTAGTTCCAGATGTATACACAACAGTGCAGCATGAATTAGGTGTCTGCTGTCTAGCTCTCTCCCAGAAGAACTCTTTTTCAGTATTTCTTCCTATTTGCATAAACTCACTCCAAGTATACACAGGAAATCTTCCTTTATAGTTCTAAACCTCAGGTTCCGGCCAGTAAACGATCAAAGCCTTCAGCCTTGGAAATCGCTCCCATATACTAGTGTACTTGTTTAATTGCTCTAGATTTTAAACTACAACAACTTCCGCCTCACTGTGATCCGCTATGTAAAAGCACGATTCTACATCACTAGTAGTATAAACTCCTATTGGAATACAGTTGGCTAGAATACTACCAGCAAAACTTATAATCCATTCTGGGCTATTAAATCCTATAATATTAATAGCCTTCCGAGAGTCTATATCAAGGGCTATTAATGATTTTGCAAAACGCTTACTTTCGGCTCAGTATTCTTTATAAGTTCAAGTAATCCATTCATTGTTTTATTTAACGCGAAGGGCTGGGGCTGTTGGGAATTGTTTTGAAGCTGAATGCAAAGTCTAAGTAAAGGTGGTTGGATCCTCGCTTCCAGGACCTTAGGTTTTTACTATTATCGGTAATTCCTCATCTAACTGCGAGACCCAGTGGAGATTTCGCCCTGTTTCGTCAGTGTAGCGTTAAAAGCTGCTAGGGGAGAATATCAAACGCTCCATGTTTAATTATTGTTACATCGATACGTGCAGATTTATGGAATTGATGGAACACTTTTTCGTATATTTTGGGATTATTATGTAGGTAGTATTCGTTTTTTCACGAATTATATAAGTAAAATATGCAAAATGCTGAGTTTTATATAGAACCATACTAACCTAATTTTTACTATAAATTTTTGTTAATTGCCTTGGAAAGTAGTAAAGATACCGCCTGTAGTATCTATTCATACATTCCCATTCTGCCTTTTCTTCGTCTGATAAAGTTCCTCCCCATTGTCTAACCTATAACCTTTTTTGACTTGTACATCTGTTAATTTTAGTTCTTGCATGACTATTTGTATCTTCTATAAACTTTTAGGATTAAATTAAAGGAATTTTACAACTCAATATAGTTCTGTCTAATTACTTATAATCCGACGTATCAGATTTTAAAGCTTTTAATACACATTGGTAGTAAAGCATCTTAATTTAAGACAAATTAGAAAAATTATCCCTTGCTTCAATCAGTAATTGCTTCTTTATTTTTCTCCTTTCCTTATTTTCATGATAATCATCCTAGATTTCATAGGGTTCATCTAAGTCAAACATTAGAATTAAATAATAATAAATTGGGAGAAAGTTGGTGACTTAAGAGTAGCATT
>CAKKTI010000314.1:2831-25883 GCA_920105805.1 Condylostoma magnum
AATAATCATCTATAAGCAAAATTTCTTCCAGGTTCTTTTAGCAAGGTATCTGGAATAGGAATACAAGCATGAATTTGCTGCTTTGGCTTTCATAGATTATAAAAAATTCAGGAACAGGGAAGAGATACTTCCATTTTCAAAGATTAATTATCTAACTAAGCATATCTCCTAATTCACCGCTTCGGGCCAGTTCCTAGCATACATCCAGTCCTCCAATCAGTTCCTTATTTGCGTAGAGTTAAGGATAAGTAGGCCAATCACTGAATCTTTTAAGACCTTCTCTAAGCTCGTTGTCTTGTAAAATATCATAAAAGCTAAATTCTACATCTGCTGATTATAACAAATCGATCATTTATTCACTAAAACCGCATTAAGGAGCTTCTGGGTTACCTTTCATAAATAAAATCACCTTATTTTCTGTTAAAAGCTTATTAATACGTTGCTCCACTGGTATATTTAAAGTTGCACCGAGTTCTCCGCCTTAAAGCAAATCGTTTATTATGTCACCACCTCCTATAAACTCATTTTTGTAGTAGACCTAAGGGTAAGAAGGCCATTCGGAATACTTTTTCAGCCATTCTCTTATTTAGAAGTCTTGTAGGATATTAACGTAGCTGTAGACAAATGATTTCAACTGTCCTACAAGCTTTCGGGAAAATTTACATTAAGGATTATCCGGAGTTCCTTTAATGAAAATGACCATATCTGTTTAACTTAGAATTTAGTTTATTCTACTATATACGTTTGTTTATATTTCTTGTAATTTCTAGGGAAAAGTTTCACATAATTCTTCTACTTTTCTTACAAGATCTGGTATTACAGCTCCTTCAAATTAAGCTATATTGACTAGTCCTATATAAAATTAGCATAGGGGAACACAGTCTTTCTCCATTTCCTTAGACAGTTGCACTGAATTAGGATGAGATAAATCTATGTAGAATGTTTTAATTTTCTAATCTTCTTATTCCAGCTCATCTAGACAGTCTTTAACTAGCGAGCATTGTTGTAAGTCTTGTCTTATGAAGCACATGATTGTGAGTTGAGCAAAGCTTGAATCTCGTAGTAAAGGCCAAAAATCTTGAGATCTGGTTACCAGTGACATTATTATTTATTAGTTGTTTAAAGTGTTAGTGGATATTGAAAAACAGGGTTGTTTTTATTAATATATTGAATGGAGTGACTTATGAGTAGATATCTTTTATGTAATTGGTTCTATTCATATTATCAGTCCCATTATATTTACTATATCCATTTTAAATAACAACTTAAATTGCTACTAACCATGACCAGATACAACTCTTCCTATTCTCTTAGAAGGCAGTTAACTCTAACACTTGCTTACCCTTTAACCCCATTTTTTCCTTCTGTGCTCTTACAAAATGTTTTTCTTATGCCATGCAATAGACTTTGATCTGAATATCTATTATTTACTAATAGCCTAAGGCGGTCTTGGCTTTATATTAGACTAACACCTTCTAGAAGGCACACTTCCTATAACATTAATCTTTGAAACATCAATCATTTTTTAATCAATTCCATAATACTATTTAATTTCCAACTTAGCTTAATCTCCCTTTACCCCGCACGAATTCCCGCATCCCATCTTTATATAACTTATTTATTTAAAATGGGATGCTGTGTAACACCATAACATAAAAGAAACAGCACTAGGCAAGACACTGTTTCTTTACTACCCTCACACCACCATTACAAAGCGAAATCTTTATGTAAAACCATAATTTGCTATGATATCCTAAAACAAGCATTATTCACCAGAGACATAAATCTTAGTCAGGAGTTCTAGAATGGATCTTTAATGTGTCGATTCTACAGCAATCTGATCTTTATAGGAGGACTTCCAGATGGGAAATTGGCTTTTATGGTAAACATGGACAAAAATTAAGAAATAAGCATTGCTAGTCCATTAAGTAATATTGCATATGGCTCTGCTCATTTAGTACTAAAATCAATTTATACCATAGGATGTGTCGAGATTGTAGATGACAGTAATAAAAGGCCAGCTCCATAGTAAAAATATAATATTGATACAAATAGTTGAAGCTATATTGCATAACCTTCTGAATAAATAGCTCTTTGTGGAAGTTATATACTAAATGATTAAATTTATGTAATTGGGGGCTACCTAGACTACCCTGATTGCCCTCGTCCCTTTAATTCAATGATGGTTTATAAAATATAGGAAAACGTGTGGGAAGGAAGGAATATCTAGACCCCGATTTAAATAGGAATGCCTTAGTGTATTCCTCTGCTGTAGGATTAAGTACTGATTATAGGTGGAAGTGACCCCAGTGATATAGTCTAACAGGTCGAATCATAAGAAATCTACTTTCTTATAGGCAATGATTTCATTAAAGGAAACGATCTTCCATAAGTTGGATACTTAATCTTCCTCGACTAAGCTTACAAGTACCAAAACTGAGTCTTAATATTCTCAGATGACGACACTCTGTTTAAACTTGACTTAGAAAATGGAATTTGGTATGTAGAAGACGCCTCAAATGACTGTAATTCAGACTAAAGTAACTATAGTACATCATTTTCTCGAAGAAAGCCTAATAATTACATATACCACTTAGATGTACAGAAATGTCATATTTTAGAGTTTGATCTAGAAACTCGAAAAATGCGTAATACATGTCCGACTAATTTTAAAGGGTTTCGTAGCTATGCTGGAGTCGGTATACTAATGGACGGAAGAGTCATTATAATAGGCGGTTACTCTGAGTCTCGTTAGGTTATTTCTAATGAATGTGAAATATACGACCCTGAGAAATCAGTACTGCACAAATGCTCATCTCTGCCTCATCCTTAATTTGGTATCCGCATAGTTATTATTCAAAACAGAATTTACGCCATTGCTGGGTTTAATAAAACAGGAAATGAGTAAAACGGGTACTGCTAGTATTTAGATATTATGACTTAATAATGAGTTTAGATTAGTTCAATGCCAAGTCTTACGTTTCTGCCTGGAGTTTGCAGTGTGGGAAACGAAATTTTCGCATTTGGGGGAAGGGCGTCGCAGGAGTATGGGGATTTCTATAATTTGATATAGATTTATAGTATTGATTAAGATAGGTGAAAAATTCATAATGTTGAGTACCCTTTAGGACTTTTTGGTATAGGGGCTGTAACTGTTCCTTTTAATTAAATTATCTGCTTTGGAGGATGCTTTCCTGATGGAGGGTCTGTCACTAATGCATATATATTTGATGGGAATAACTTTTAGGATATTAAGGATTTGCCAATAGAATACGCAGAGGATTAAATATTCTTTGGAGAGCCTGTTGTACTTAAAGATGATGCTTTTTATACATTTTCTAATACCGGAGGATTGTATAGTTATTATTTATCGAATTAACAGTGGGAGCTAGAGCAAGTTTTTCAGGGTTCAAATAGGGTATAGTGTGTAATTATTAAAATGTGTTTTGGTACTATTGTTGATTGTATTAGAGTATATATTATAAAATGAAAAGAGCAAAAATTGAGTGCCCTTATATAGACTAAATTAATAGAGATAACTTAGATTTCTATTAGATAAAACAATGCTCAGTTACTCTAAGATTTGATAAAATTTACGCTTGTTTAACATGTGGCAAATACTTCCATGGAAAAGAAGATAATTCTCCAGCATTCTAACATGCTGTTGTAGATTCCCATAATATTTATCTTAATTTGACTAATATAAAAATCTGGTGTATTCCCGATGACTATGAAGTGAGAGATGACTAATTTGATGATATTAAGTAAAATGCTTTTCCAGTCTATAGGAAAAGTAGAGAATTGTGCTATTCTTTAGACGGAGCTAGTTATATACCTGGCTGCATACCAGTAAACAGTGGGCAAGATGCTCACCTAGGACTAGCCTTGTAAATCATAAACCGAATAGGAGGTTTAAGGAGAGTTTTGCTTAGAAATTTTTGTAATGATACTAAAATACTTAAAGGACTTTCTCTATTCTTAAGAAGAATGTGGAATCATTAAAGTTTTCTACCACATGCTAATTCTAACGAAATTTTTCATACATTAAAGCAAGATAACACTAATATGTACAATAATGTAAAAAGTTCCTTAACCTTTACTTTGGCCTGAGTTCTTAATCTAATAAAATAAGAAAAGATAGGAAATTAAATCATAAGAAAGTATCTGTAAGGCTAGATAATAGTAAATGAGAAAAAAGGCAATTTTGTATACTTAAATCTAGAAATCCCTGAGAACCAAACATTTTAAACCGAAACACAGTATCACTAACTAACAGATCTTATTACAAACTTCCTATCAGACTAAAAGGAGATATCCAAATTTCCTAAATACCTTCTTATAATTTTAAAAATATTCCAATCCAACTAATTCTCTATAGAAAAATCATCCTCAGTAATACAATTCCCTATATCTAACTTTCAACCTACCTCTAAATCCCCCTAATACACTCTAAAAGCCTTGATTTCTCACTAGGGAGAAATAGACACCTAAGAATACACAATCGACGTCAATCATAATAAGACCTACTATGAAATAAGGGATTTACAAGTAAAGGAAACACTCCCTCAACTCATTTCCCTTAAATCTCCGTATATTCTCCTATACAAATCCTACTAATAATCAGTTATTAAAATGGCAATATCAAACCCGGATGAAACAAACACCAAAATTAGTGAAGCTGAAGGATATCTCCATTCCCACAGTATCTTAGAAATGTTTGAAGATCTATCAACTTTAATATGCTACACCAGACCAACTAACATAAAAGAATTTCTGATTTAAGAATTAAAAAGTAGAAAAGATAAAGGACCAGCAGGACACGTTATTTTCACGGACCAGGAGATATAGAATGTATTCACATTATTTGACTTACGATAAGAGCAGAGATTAAATAAAGAGTAATGCAGAGAGGCTTTAAGAACAATTGGGCACTCTGATTTTCAAGTTAATAAAGTAGATGAGCTATAAATTCCAGATTCTGTAGATATTGGAACTTTCTAACAACTATGTAAGCAGGTTTTAGGGTAGATTAGTTTTTAGTATTTAAAGGATATAATTGGTTTGTTGATCTAATAGGGAAATTAAGCTGATTTAGGAGTTACTGAGTAATGATACATGCACAAATTTAAATATATTCTATATAGCATAAATTACAAGCATATACGGTTTATTTGATACTCCCAACCTCAGTATAATTATTAATGATAATGCTCAACTATGTAACTTCTTTATTTATTGCCCATACTATATGATATAAAAGGATTTTGTTATAATAAAGGTTATAATTAAATTTGATAACTTAGGCAGCTATAAATACTATATACTAGAATATAGTACGATTATTACCAATAGTTTAATTATAAAAAGTATTAGAGCTATTAACAAAAGTAGGCTTTATTACTTAATGGCAGACGTGTTAAAATAAGGAAAATTTTTAAAGATAATAATAGTAATAAATATATTATTAGGAATTTTGTTATACAATATTAAATGTATTAGCAATATTTAATCTCAATGGTTTAGTTTTGATTCTTAATTACTTCATTTTGCAATTAAACTGCACACAAAAAGTAAAAATCTGAAATGTAACGTTAAGTTATTCCTACCAAACTATCTATATAGTATAAACTACAAAATCAATACAATTAAAATCCCTCAAATACAATTTGAATTAGTTAATACTACTAAATATGTTTACTCTTATCTTTTAAAACGCTTCTAAATCAATACAAATACTCATAAATAAGTAAAATGCATAAATGGATTATAAATCTATTGTTGTCTCTGTAGGCATGCAAAATAATTTCATCATGGCTTGGCAAGAATATATTTTATCAATCACAGTTCAATAATTAGCCTAAAACTATTTAAAAGCGGATAAATAAAAATTAGAGTTATAAAGTCCTAATTACTCACAGATCAATATCTAGCCAAGGAGCTGACTCAATTAATCTTTCTTGGTTCTCTGGTGTGAATGCATTTCCTTCTAAGTTCAAGTACCTCAGACTAAACAACTAAATGATTCAATCAGATAGTAAAACTGTAGCATCATAACCAAGGTCATTATAAGTCAATGAAAGCCCTTCTAAATTAGGCATTTAAGCTATTTTCGGCAATAGAGCTTATAACCCTTCTGCCTATAAATTATTATCATCTAAAGTAATTTCATTAAGACTTTATAGTTTATCTAGATTTTTAGACAGCTCAATGCTTCCCTGAGGCCCTATATTGTTTATATGCAGCATTAAAGCCTGTAGATTTGGTCAATACTCAAAACACTCTGAAAGTACCTTTGCTCCCACTTATCCTATATCATTATCTTCTACTGAAAGGTATTCTAATTTAGTTAATTGCTTCAAACTGTCCTATAGCATTTTAAGTCCACTGGGCCCAAGCTGCACTTTCCAAATTTTCAAAAATTTCAGAGTATTTTTATAATAAGGCAAAATTTTTGCTAGAACTAATGCTCTTGAGTCAGTTAATTCCATGAATTAAATTGTTAACTCAGTTCTGTTTAAATCTTTCCCTTATATAACATCTTCGTATAACACTCTTAATCTCTTGTGTATTTTATGCTTATTTTTATCATAAAACTTACTTAATTCCTTATCATCATAAATCTTTGACATTTTCCGAACTAATCTAGGACTTGGTTTAACTGAACTAGTTACAGACTTCTCCTTTTCTTCTTCTTCCTATATCGGCTCAATAACATTCAGCTAGTTTTACTTTCCCAACAAATCAGCTAAATTATTAGTTTTAAGCTTTGATCTTTAAAGAGTAAAAAACATAGATTTCTACTCCTTCTCTCCTTCCTTTTATATACTAGAAATTTCAGACAATCCGTGAATTTTACTTTCATTTTCATTTCTCTTTTACTACTTAATCAAATTATTAGCATCCTTGTCTTCAGTCTATTCTGCATTTTTCTCTAATTAGATTACTTCCTCAACTTCATTTTCTTTAGATTTCCCACAACCCATTTTATTAATAAAAGAACCTAAAAGTCTTGAGCTCAAGTCTTATCTCATTATATGCACTACTTAGTCCTTTAGTTACTCCTATGATAAAGACTAACAATGAAAAAATAGTAATAAGTGTTAGTACATCCTGCATTGTCTATGATGCTTATAATTAAGTATCCTCTGCATTCTCTGCAATTATTATATTAGATCTTTCAACTGATCTACGAATAAATTCTGATTCCTTCCACAGTTTTAAAGCACCGGATTGCTCAAAATCAAGAATAGATCGACTTAAATCCCCTGCTTGCTGAGAATAATCTGAAATAGCCGCCATTATGCCATGTTCAATCATTTTGCTATAATTACCTTCAATTGAGCCATTTTTATACAGTAAGTTTTACATTTCTGTGTTTAAAGGTATTTAAAGCGGTATATAATCTTAGCTTATTTGTTATAATTGATAAAGTTGTTCTTATAAGGAAGATAGGGAGTCATAGAAAAAGTTATTAGTTTTGATAATGTCCCATCTCTGGTATATTTACTAGTTGTCTAATGAGTGCTCTAAAAGCCAATAATTAGCTAGGGTCATATGTGATTATCGCATTTCAGCCATATTTATATGATGAGGGTAAGTTTGCATTAAATCATCTAAGTTACCTGTTACTAAATATTAAAGCATTAAGCTACTAACAGCTGTCAATAAGAAAAATAGTAAGACGAGTATATTAAGAATAAGAAATTTCTAACTTATCTTATAGTTTTTCATCTGATTTACTTGTTTACTCATTCTTTCACATTCACAGTAATATTCATGAAAATCTATTAGTCTAGATATTGCTCTATTTCTTTATTATTGCAGTTAGCCATATGGTAATTTCAGAAACTTATTTCAAATGTTTTGTCTTATATTGTTGATTTTATAGAGTATAGGTAGTATTAAGGAGAGGAATACAGCAGAAACAATGGGAGTTAGCCATACAAATAACATGAAATCAATATCAGTGTCTTATTTCCTTCTATCAGAAACTTATTAGGCTATTTTAAAAGTAGTTTGATTAAAAGCTTCAACTCCATAAGCAGGTGAATTTGCATATAGACATAAGAAGTAATGATTTGTTTCTATATCATAAGAGTAATCGTAGTGAATTACATTTTGTAATTGGATCTGAATAAGCTTTATTATTTCATATATCGGTACTTTTATTAATTCACTGTTTTCAATATCAGAATGATCCAAATATGAATATTTTGTCTCATGCATTTTCAGTAATTCTTGTTAGTTATCTGATCTCATTTCATCAATCATTTAGTTATACCTATTATAAGCATAATCAATAGTCTCTTTATCTAGATAGTTGATATTTTTAGAATATAAAAATTACATTTTGGTATAAAATGAAATCTATGCAGTTATTCTTCTCATTTTACTCATATTTTATAAGAAATCGATTCCTTATTAGAAGTTATTGTTATCGTCCACATATTTGATAGCCCAGTACCGTGTAATAGATATTCAGTATATAGCATAGATAGTAATTAGAATCATTATAGCTTTTCTAATTATATTCAAAACTCGTTGTGTCTTTTAAAAATCAATCTCGTGTTACAATAAAGCCCTACTTGAGCTAGAACTATTACCTTCTACGTTGCTATCTACTATTTCTTCCATTGTAGGAACAATGGCAGTTTCAGGCCTGCTTTTGTAATTCCTTTCTTTAATTTTTTCTTTATATTTATTTGGCAATGTATCTTCGAAGTTATCAGTATTAATATCACAAGATTTTAGTGTATCTGAAATTTCTTTTTCTAATTTTTACATAATGATAACCTTTTGCTCATATGTATTGAAAATATAAAATATTTATGCATAAAACTTGTATATGAATTTGCCACGCATAGCTTTGAATATAAGAGCTCCATCAATCCATTATTACTTATTTAAACTTTTCAGCCAGAATTTAAAATCAACATCGAGCTACTTAAATATTAAGCTAAATTTTTCGGTTTAAGAAACTATCTAAATACCTTTCTTATCTAAAAAGGCGATTTCTTACTAATCTTATCTTATTTACATACAGGATACACATACTAACTACCCGGAGGAGGGTAAATTAGCTAATCTAATTTTAGCCTGTACTTAAACTAGGTAATCATTCTTTTTCAATATATAAAGCATATGGGAATCCTCATATATAGGATGATTTAGAGTTGTACTTAAAGATTGCTCAAGAAAACCTGCGTGAAGAGATTGAACAGGAGGTGGTATAATTGTTTCTAAGGGTAAGTCTGACAATTCTCCCTATTAATAACCTATTTACTATGTAGATTAATCCCATATAATTTACTAGTTATTAGCATCACCTAATTTTGATATAATTATAATGTTTTTGGCATCTGTTAGCTTAAAGTTCTGCCTAAGTTGCTCATCTCTGCTTTGATTAAACTATGAGGATAGCAATATCGCCTAAGCATCTGTAAGTTATCCAAAGCATTGAAGAAAAGTACCATAGCTTTATGATGGAAAGTAGGCCTCTACAAATGAGTTAACTAATTAATACTACTTTTTACACTCTTAATAACTGTATCCTAATTAGTACACCTTTTAGTATAGAGTTTTATAGCTTATATCATTGCTGCAGATTATTTGTATCAAATCTACAAAGTTTACACAAGATTCTAAATCTAAGGAAAGAGCTTGATCTATTTCATTTATGTAGCTTATAAACTCATCAACTTCATATTCATCTTTATTCTAACGTAGCCATAGTTTACTACTATAAATTAATGATTCAATAGTAACAAAATATAAGATATTATTCTTCTATTAGTGTAATTTACCAAATAAGATTTTTGTAAAGTTCTTCAACCCAATTTAGCAGTAGTACTATACAGCTCAAATCAATAAAATTACTGAGTAGTTATATTTTTTCAATGCTTTTCGGAAAATTGTATTAAATCTTTGCTGTACTTCTTAATCATTTAATAGTAGTTATGGATTATCAATAGTGTAAAACCTTAAAATCTATTCCACAGTGTAAACAGACTTAAATTGTTTTTAGTCTTGGAGCTTTCTTATGTTCTTATTCATATATATTCATAGTAATAGAATATTGACAGGAAACTACATAATAAAAAGCACTGTTGTAGTGTTTGCTTTAAGGCCTAAAAGTAGTTAGAGGCAAAGAAGGAATCCTCCCCATAGAATAACTGAAGATGCAATTACATAGAGGAAGTTTGTTACTCTGCTTTAAAAGGGAACGTCAAAAAATAAGCTGTAAAAGCAATAAGCTCCCAATATAAGCAAAGAAACTGAGTATATTACTTTATAGTCGTCATAAGGAATGATAGAAGAAATGATTGCTATAGCTAGTATATTAGAATGTATAATTAAGTACTTCTCACAGCATTGAATTGACCCTACATTATTAGCTCCCCATTATAAATTAATCTTGAAAATAGATTCTAAGTAATCTTAAAGTAGAACTATTCCCAATACAACACCAATTATAGGTTTAGGCACAGTTTGATTAATTGGATTGTCGTCTGATATAATCTCAGTAATGCCATTCATCAAAAATATAATGAAAGGAATCAGCATCAACTTTAGATTAAAGTTGCATATAAAGGAATCCATCCATAAAACGAGCTTTCAGTATCTGCTAGGTTAGCTTAAAACCTTTTGAAAATAACTCTCAGAATAGGTGTAAAGGAAAATGAACATTATAATTCTTTAAAATATCAAAAATCCATAAACTGAGGCAAAAAAAATGAATACTTTTCATTTATCAAACCCTAATAAAACTAAAAGAATGTCTAGGCGGGATATTATATTTAAGATTCTGAATATTGGGCTGTAATAGTCATAATCTCAGGGGAAATTCTAGTAGTTCTCATACGGAAAAAGAATAGAAAGTAATTGAGCTATTTGCATCGAAAGTTAGAATCAGACTAAGTATTTTTTGTTTTTAGCTGTTTTTAGCCGTAGTAGGAGATAACACCGTCCTACTAAGCGGTATGCAAGCTGTACAAATGCACTTTTTTGAGATCGGATGCTTCGCTTTTAGTTGGGCTTCATCTATTAATCCATTTATACTAATTATAAGGGAAAATTTAATCTGCCCAGAAATAAGCTTTAATAAAATTCATCAGTTCAATAAAACTAATAACAATCATATTTCTGTGCATTTGTCTACTATTCATATATACATAAATCTCACAGCAATTTCACAAAACTCTTTAAAATATCTCCAATACACCTTTTAAATTACTAAAATACAAATACAGCTAACCTGCCTCTATAGCTCAGTCGGCAGAGCATGCGCTTAGTAAGCGTAAGGTCCGTGGTTCGAACCCGCGTGGAGGCTCTTTTTTATATAAAATGTTTAACTAAGTGAATACAAACTTTCCAGATCCGTAGAAACTTCAGTAAGACAGTCCTCAATGAAAGCACTCTGATAAATCGTTAATTCTTGAGTCCTGTTGTCCAAACGTATTACACTTGGGCTTTGGAAATCAGATTGTATTTAAAAGTAGGAATATGTTTCATGGGACTGAGTATTATACTCCAGTCTTTTGTCAGAGTCTTGAAATGAAACCTCTGATTGGCTTTCTTCACTGTAAATTTACTTATTTTGCTGTGTTTCTTACTCGAATCTTTTGAGTAGCATTTCATCTTATTCGTAAATTTATTTAACTTTGTTGTAGATTTGGAAGATTGAAGGAAGGTCTAGGTTCAGGTCTGGCAGGAAAGTATTGATTTTTACAATTGGAATTTAATAGACTCTGACGAGCTTGTAAATAAACTACTCGAACTCTGACACTGTATCTTTCATTGGTAAAAAATGATATGAAAATTAAAACATTTAATCTAGCTATATAACAGTCTAATATCCTTTTTCTCCTTTTTGATTTCTTACTTACTGGTTCAACTCATCAACTATTCTCTCGAAGTAAGCTACAGTCTATTTGTGCTCTTCTTTCCACTTTTCTGATATTCTTTCCTATTGTCGGATTAAACTGTAAGCTTTTTCCTCACTTTGCCGTTGCCTTTCCCTGGCTTGATTTATTTCTGATTCTAATTACTGTAGTTTTTGGTTGTATTCGTATGCATTGTGTTGTATTTTTTCATAGTGAGCTTCTCTTAGGTTGTTTAATTCTGTTACTAGAGTATCTCTTTCCCTGGTTACATCATCGTTTAAGTAATTGAGTCTTTTAGCCTCTTCTTTATTTCTCTCAATGCTTTATTTAGCATAATCTAGATCTCTGGTTAAATTAGCCACGATACTTTCTTGCTTTCTTTTGTAACTATCCCATTCCTGTCTGATTGATGTATAGTTTTACGCCTAATCTTGCAACAGTCTTTTTTCAGACAAGAAATTCTCCTCTAATTCCTTAAATCTTTTATAATACTCATTAACTGTTCTTTCACACCTTTCTTATTCCTCTAAAAACACCTTTTAGTACCTTTCAACCTCCTAATTGGCAGACGAGCAATCTCGCTACAACTTATCCACTGAAACTTACAACTGCACTGACCTTTCCTACAGCTCCTTAATCTCCTCATCTCTTCCACTTAATAAAACTGAATGTTTGTTTCTTATTTTATCCAACAACTCATCATTCTTCCTCTTTAAATCGATTCCTTCGTACTTGATTTAATCCTGTAGTTTTTCAATTTATCTTAGAAGACTGTTTTCCTTTAATTTGATCCTGTCCTTCTCTAAATTAGCCTCTTCAGCTTGCCTCTTAGCATCTGAGACCATCAAATGATACGATTCTTCCTTCTACTGGAAAACTGCTAATTTCTGTTCCATTTCCTCTAAAATCTTTAACAACCCGTCTAACTCCTACCTCGTCGCATCTAAATCTCTCTTATACTTCTGCGCCTCCTCCTTTGCCTCATCCACATCTCTCTCATACAAAATAGACTTATTAGTAGCTTCCTTCTCCCTTATGGAAATATTAGATGCTTCCTACTTCAACATTTCAATCTCCGCAGTTTTCTTAGAATCCACCTCCTCATATGCCTTTTTATAATGGTCACTTTACTACTAAGCAATTCTCAACTCATTCGCCAATCTATTAACCTTAGTCATCATTTCCTCCCTTTCCCGCTCTAAGTTCCCTAACCTCTCACTTGTCTTTTTCAAATTATCCTCAGCAATCAACTTATTCCCCCGCAACTACTCCTCAGAGGACCTCGCTATGTTCAACTCATTAACAGTCGTTTTCAGCTGCTACAAGTACTTCTCAGCTGCCATTTCCCTGTCCCTTGCAATCTGCTTAAAACTATCATGTGTAGACTTATACGCCTCCAACTCATCAAGCATTAACTGATTTTCATTAGTCAGCAACTCCACTCTTTCCTACAACTCTTGCTTTTCCTCGTTCAATAAAGACATTCCAAGTCCTCCTTCCAGTTCTTGTCGCTATCGCTCCAGCATTTCTCTTCATTTTCTTTCCATTTCCTCACGGAGCTCTGAGTTTTCACGGACTAAGCGCTGCGTACGCTCTTAAAGCAAGTCAAAGGACTGTCGGGAGTTGTCCAAGGCACTTTCAAGCTCCTAAATGCGGTTGTCGTAGGCCTGTAGCATAGGGGAGAGGTAGACCGCGTTGCATGCCCATGGAGGAAGAGAGTCGTCAGGGATGTTAGGAAGGTTGTTTGCTTGTTGGCCTAAGGCCAGCTGGCATTTACGCAGTTCTGTATTTAAGCGACGGTTGTGATCTTTTAATTCGTTGTTAGAAGCCTCAAGTTCTTTTATTCGGCGTTAGTAAGAGTCTTCGCTCATTTTAAGGTTTGAATTTATAGGAATTTATTTTGGAGGGGATAAAGAGTGTTTAAGAATGAGAGTTGGGGGTTTTTAATTGGAAAGTTGGTAGATTGTTATGTATTGGGGATATGATTGCTTGTTTATAATTTGTGTAAGGTTGTAGTTAAGGTTTATTACTTTTAATTAGTGGGCATAGGTAATTAGTTTGCTTAATCCGTATTTTAAATTAACTAAGAATTATATACTTCTATTATTACTACTTTATAGATCTATCTTTATAGATTCTTTTACGCATCCATACCAATGGATTTTCCCTAATAGTATCTATCAAAATTTCTTTATCTAAAACTATTTCTTGTAAACAGTCATCACTTTAATTTAAATAAAACTCGTACTTTCTTAAAGGAAATTCAAAGTGTTCAGGATGTGAAATTAAAAACTTTTTAAGGAATTTTCTTAAAGTTCAAATTGGTTTTGCCAATTCAATTTTTCATTGATTCTCATCACCGAGTCATACAGCAATACGATTATCTAGGCACATTGAAATTGATCTAGTAAGCTCTACACTATGACTACGTTAGAGTCCTTAAACTTCGTTGTAGACTAGTGCAAGCTGTTTAAGTTGCTTAATATCGTTTATTATCGTTCCATTATCTATGCATTTTTGAAAATTAGGCAGATGGGAGTTATTCTTACATTGATAGATTTAATATCCATGTAAAAGTTGACTAGGCATTTCAAGGTTTGATACTAATTGCTCTCATTTGTCTACTATATGTTTGATTAAATCAGCCACTTTTCAACTTAAATCAATAGTCAACTAAATGAATACTGTACTTTATAGTAAAATTATCTTCAGTGTTGTTTTGCTATATGCTAACTAATCGGGTGGCTTATATTGATTGTTTTATAGGTGTAGAGTCAATAAAGAACTTGCTCTTCTTAATTTATTTTACGTACAGTCAGGACTGTATATTTAGTCTTATAAATGTTCACCTTCTTAACTAATAGATTTATAGAAATTTGGATCATTTTGTATTTCTGATGCTTATTTGTCCTTTCAGAAATCATATTTTAATGTAGTAGATTCTGATTATTAGGTCGAATTTCGGGATGAACCGGAACTCATTTTACGAATTGCCTTTTTACCCAATTTTCATTGGAAGACTGCTTCCTCTTGAACTTCCATTTATAATTATTATAATAATTGTATTATCTCAAGAAATCTAATAATCTAAGAAATATTTACTGTAATTTGGTTGATTGTTTATTATACTAATTGTAATCTGGATAATAATTTTTGATAAGAAACTAATTTTACTGGTTTTAGTATATAGTTATATGACTAAAATGAACAATTTCGTATAAAATAACAACTATGTATAGTTATATATCCAAATTGTATTATTCAAGTATACACACTTAATACTGACAATCATTAGATTTGTACAAAATATTGCAGTTTAATGTTTTAGTATAACCTTAACACAATTATAGATCAGTTAAGTACTAGCTATAATTAAGACACAGTAATACCATTCTATTAAGTCATATAAATAATAAAATATATAAAAACGCTTCCTAATATTAAACTACTGAGTCATGCACTCAATTTCCCCATCATTAGCAGGTCTTCCTCTCTGCCTTTAAGCTGCTTCTAATTACTCCTTTAAACCTCTCTAAAACTCAATAATCTACGGAGGTTTGTTATACTATTTATATATTACTGTTATAATCAATGTGTTATACTAATGAGTCCAGCCCAGTTGTTCAGGCTGTAATTAAATTCCTAATCGTATTAAATCTGTGATTTGAAATACTTTATAATACTTTTTATTTGTAGTCCTTATTATAATTCTCTGATTTTCACAATCAACATCTACACTATATGTTTCTGGGGGATACGGCAAATTCCTGATTCTCCACTGGAACTCATTAGGGGTATCTTTTCTGACAAAAACAGGCTGTGTAAGTGTTACATTTGCATTGGAAGCTGCAATAATTTCAGTGTCTGGGTTAAAATTTCTTTGAGGTTCTCCTACTTCGTACTCCCATCGCCCGTCACCTATATCAGTTGGATGTTTTACTCTTCTTACTAGTAATTCATCGGAATTTACATCGTATTCCTCTACTATTTCAAAGTTGTTTTGGAAAGTTGAGTGAAGGCGGCGTCTTCCACCAGAGATTATGCAAGTCCTGTGTACATTGGCCTCCATATTAAGTTTATAAGTAAATTTTAAGATTAGACTGAAGTATTGTTTTATTGATTTTATAGATAATAGCAAGCACCTAATCATAAAGTATAGTATCTTCTTTTATTTATGCAGAAGCCTTACATATATAAGTTTTTAACACAATTTCCCTCTTTTCATTTTAAAACACACATTTATAAAATAACTAACAGATCAACCTTGATTAGTCGCTAACTGGAATATTTTCATACTTTTAAGGCCGGCTGTAAATGATTTAATAATGATATAGTTGAAAAGACTACGAGAAGAGATAGACCCGCCTCCCTCCCGTCCAAATTACTGCTCAATAGGTCGCCCAATCTAACTATGTGGTAATTTCTACAACATGAAAGTAAACAACAGTCTTTAGCTATTAAAGTACACTGTAAGATTTGAGCCAGAGATCGACGAAAACAACTACAAGCTTCGAAGTAAGATAATATACCAATCCAAGAACCATATAAAAGTATACGTTAGACAGTCTGTATATGCTAACACCTCTCTGTACTGTGTTCCATATGACAGACAGGAAGAGGACTCAACCCAGAACTACGAGTCATTTTCCATAGAAATTGAATACCAGGCCATAACCTATACAATTTTCTTTTTAAACACCGGCGAGGTAGACACAGACCGTGAAAAAATCATCTTCTACAACAGATTTCTAAACTTTGGACTACGCAAGGTCCTTCCTGTTAGGCAATACAACAAGCATTTCAACGGTGACAAGGCATCCAAGCTCCAGAACCTCAACGTAGAAATATGGCCTGGGTACTTTACAGCAATTCACCCTCTAGACGGGGGAATCTACGTCAATATCGACATCTGCAGTAGAATACTAAGAATGAACAGTGTTTAACACTAACTGAACGACTTGAAGCAAAAAGACCCTAACAACTTCATACAGGCAGCCGAGTAGCTTCTCCACGGTGCAACGGTGATGACTTCATACAACCGCTTAAGTTACCGTGTTGTAAAAATCGAGTGGGAAATGAGTCCTCTAAGTACTTTCGATGACTAATAAAACCAACCCAAGCAGTTTACTCAATACTACACTTAAAAGTGGGGTAAGCAAATCAATGATTTCGACCAACCTCTGCTGTACTGCTCTTAAAGACAGTAATTTGTATACCTGGTACCAGAGTTCTGCCAATTGACCGGTCTTCCGATGGAGGTGAAGAATGATTTTAACAGTATGAAAGAAATTAACAGGGTGGTATTGAAGTGCCCTGCTGATAGGCTAGAGTAGTCTTCCTAATTAGTGGGTGACATTTATGCTAATTCTACAATCCAGTAGGAAATCAATGAGTGGCAGGTGAGCATAGACCACTCCCCAGCGCTTGTGCAGGGGAAAATAATAGATGCCGGGGAGCTTCAGCTGGGTGCACGTTCTATAAACATTACATAGAGCAAGACTAAGTTTGACAGGGAGGCCTAGGAGCAATAGTACCGGCATATTAATATAGAGAACTGGGCAATTTACTACTCTAGCAGAGACCAACGCAGTTTTGACGTGTTTAAAAACGGGTTTACTAAGGCTATGGGCTAGGCTCATATTTAGTTCAGGGCGCCGTAGGTACATGTAATCGAGGGCCACAAAGACGCCTGGGTTAGGAAGTTGATGGACACTGTGACGAAAAACCTACAATTAGTGATTCTTATACTGCCAGGAAGGAGTGGCAACTCCCCAATATACGCTGCTACTAAGAAAGTGTGCTTAGTTGATAGACCTGTTCCTTCCTAGGTTGTACTAAGTGGAACTCTAAGTAGGGGAAAGAACATTGCTAGTATCATGAGTGGAATTTTGATATAGGTAAATGCTAAGCTGGGAGGAACACCTTGGATTATCAGTGAAGTGCCCCTTTCTGATGCCCCTACAATGATTATTAGCTTAGATACTGTAAAGAAGGGAGATAAGAGTCTAATTGGGATGGTTGGGACCTATGATAGCAGATTTACTAAGTACTTGTCCTGGGTAAGTATATACAATACGAGTGATGGGCCCTATGAAAGCATTACTGATCTAGCTAAGAGTATTATTCAGAGGTTTGTGCAGATGGCGTAGATTGGAGTGCAAAGGATTATCATTTATAGAGAAGGTCAGTCAGAAGGCCACAAGTAAACTGTGTTGCTACAGGAAATAAAAGCGTTTAAAGAAGCAATTAATCAGCTAGCATCCCAGTTTAACCTAGAGGACTCGTAAAAGCCTAAGTTTATGTATATCTGTGTTAATAAAAGAAACAACGCCAGATTCTATACAGCTGATAATCAGTCTAATCCCCCCTAAGGAACCATTATTGATACGAATATTGTTAAATCGTTATAGTTTGACTTTTATTTAGTTACTACCCAAGATAACTAATCTGCTGTTATTCCTAATTACTATCACGTTATTTACAATGAATTAGATATTGTTGCTGACCATTTATATGAGCTAACGTATAAGCTGTGTTTTATGCATTATAATAACACAAAAGCTACTAAGGTCCCAGCTCCTTGTAAGTATGCTGCTAATTTAACTGAGTTAATTGCTACCAATGCTAATACGGGGCAATTGACTTAACCCCATGAAGTTTGGCTAAGTAGAGGTACACCTTATTTTATTTGATTAGTAATTTTTTAAGTTTTTATACTGTTTTAGGTTATTAATGGGCTTTAAATGAGAGGGGTTTATTATAATGGTATAAAGAGTATTGTTTGAGCTGTATTGAGTAGTATTAGAATGATTTATAGATTTGGGATATTTGCTATTTAAAGTGAACAATCATACAGCAAGTAGTTATTGAATGAGGTGTTTATATAAGGAAATCATATTGATAAATTTGAGTAATGAACTAGGCGATCATATGGGAGGTATAGTTAATGAGTTTATATCAATCATCAGATAACTAAAATCCATAGAATTTGTAAGGTTGTAGATCATGAAATAATTATACCGAATTCAATTTAAATAAACAACCTAGTATAATAAAACGTATTATATCATATTCAGGTTTAAATGATTTGAATAAAGCAGAATAACTTTTGAGTAACCAATTATTCAAATTAAATACTAAAAGTTTCATATTGTCATTTTTCAAGTTTTAATTCTTGTATTTATGATATATATACTTTTCATAGAAGAATTCTAAATAAATACATTCTATAAGTTATATTCCAGCTATTTCAAGTAAACAAATTCAGAACAGAGGTTATAGATTAATATATAAGAAATAGAAAGACACAATTATGGAGTAGAATTCCTGGTTATAAGTATAATATTTTTTAAATAAGGACTGATTATAATTAATGTTATGCAAGATAAAGTCATATTATTATCCAAGGCTTATAGGAGTAAATAGTATTTCAAGAACAAAATGAATGATTATGAGAAAGTTAATATCTTACTCAAATGCTTTATAATAGTTTTAATTTGTTTTATATAATTAATGTACATGAATAATTGATTCTTTTTAAGTTTCTAGATAAAATACTAAAATATAGTTTCATTTGACTTCTATTATGATTTAAAACTATAATAAGCAATATAGAAAATCTATTTAAAATGTGAGCAAGTATACAATTCCAGCATTTGTGCATTCACTAATAGATTATAATATCACATAAAAATTAATAATCCATATACAAATATTGATATAATGATTATATATACTTTACTTATACCAACTTTTAGTGACAAAATGCGATGAAATGACATATAATCCCAATACACCTACGATTGATCATAGTTATAACGCCCATATGAGTAACATCTATAAAGCAATCCATATGAAATAAGTTCTTATATTCAAGGACATAATGAGAGTACTTTTATATTTAATATAGGTTAAGACATAAACACTTTCTGTACAAGGTAACTTCAATTTAGCAATGACTAAGTATCAGCAATTGAAGTAGATTAAATAATTGAGGACATATACGAAACATGCGAAGTGATAGGAAGACATGAAATGATGGAAATTCACTCATTAGATCGGTTAAACCCAAATAAAGGAATAAGGATTAGTTACAACGGCGGAAATAGGTGTTAAGATGCAAAAAGTGCATACTTTGGATTAAACAGAAGAGTTAGCTTTGAGCTTCATTGTAGTTAGGAAGAAAAAGAATGAGAAGTTGAGTAAAAGATTGAATCCAATTGTCACATTTATTTTAAAAAGTATACATAATCTGGATGTCCCTTTAAGTAATTTGAAATAACTCTACAGTGAAAAATTGTTTTAAGTGTAATTGGAATTATTATCGTTTATTTAGGAATAGGATTAATTTTGAATTATTGGAAGGGCCGTAGAGGAGTCAGTTTAATTCCACCTGTATTTTTCTGAAAACATCTACCAGAGCAATAGCCTTTGAAGAATGATAAAAATTTCGAGTTAAAGTAGAATAAGTATATTTATTGTTTTTAAAATAAACGTAAGTTTGAATATCTTATTCTTGTATTTACTATATAAAAATACTCCTTTAAACTCGATTATTTGAATAAGCATCTAAACAGTAATTTAAAAAATATTTCAAAGCTAATAAAGTCTATTAAACTTTTCGAATAACAGCAAAATCTTATAATTCTCTTACTACCACGTAAACTTATTAAATCTAGCATAGTTTTTATACATAAATCCCCTAAAAGAATATAACGTGATTGTCATTTAAGATACACACATATAAAATCAAAGGTATATGAAGAATAAAGCAATTTACCTAATTGAATGCTTAACCTATTCTATTACTAGTAAAATTATTGGAATAGCGATTGCTAATTCCTTTAATCTACGGCTGCTTTTCATCATCGAAAACTGGTAGAGGTAACGTTGATGCATCTGGGGCAGCCCTCCACTAAGGTGTAAAGTATCTAATCTGTTATTAATCCTCGCTATCTGTCGTTGATTATGAGGACAGTTCTTGCAGATACTTATAAATGCTACTTGATTTTGTATAGTTCATTTAATTTTAATTTATTATTATGGGAGAAAATGGCGAAACTATCTTTGAGGATATTTATATAAAGATTTACATTACTATTCATTGCACTCTACTTCTTTAATTAACTTGTCTAGTCCAATCTTTGTATCTTACGCCAATTTATTCAATTATAGCATTCTGTTGTATACTTCTTCTATATAATTTTTCCTTTCCTGCACAGTCATACTTTATACACTCTGTACATCCATCTGAAGGTTGATTCTGTTGAATTATTAAAGTATCAACGATCTCTATTTTATTATTTATGGCTTTCTTTTTCCTACAACATGTGCTAAGTTATTCCAACTTGGTTAATATTAGATGTTGTTTAACAGGATATCTAAGTCTTCCTTTGGCTTGATGTTGACATAATGTTTTTCATTACTTTAGGGTGAGTTTGAGGCAGACGTGTTAGCTGAGGCTGAGCTCAGGTAGTTGTCTTAGATCTGTTTGTGCTTGCAGAAGAGAGTATTCATAGGTAATTGCGGAGTATTTGATGATTCCAGACTCATTATTTATTATTCCATTTTACGCGCTGGAAAAACTGATACTATTCAATTTTCCGTTTTAAACCGGGAAAGATTTAATTAGACTGGGAATTTATGAAACAGTAGTTTTAGGTATGTTAAGTAACAAATTTCCTTTGTATGTATATTGTGCTTATAATAAGTATAGATTTATGTTGGGATTTCTACTGGCTTTATGAAATGAATCAATAAGTAGCATCTTATGCATTGGAAATAAAATGATAATAAAAGAAGTAAGTAGTCGAATTATTTATAACTACATAAAATTTCTGTATCCGATTTTAACATTGCAATTTCCACATAGGTGCTCTGTATCTTTGAATCTTTTAAATAAAAAAGGTAAAAAGCAACATCCTATAGTTAAAAGGCAGCAACAAGATATTATAATACCATTTCCAATCCTTTTTTTAGTAATAGTCTCTGCTGTTTTGTTACACTGCTTACACGTTGCCATCTGCGGTGTATTTAATCATTGAGTAGGGTAAATTTCACTTTAAATTTTATCTAAATAAAACTAATACAGCTATCTATTGGAACTATTAGAGTATTATTAAAATGTTCTGACTTAGTTAACAGCAATTGGATCTGGGGCCACGTCCATATGAGTAATTTCAGAAGACTCTGAAGCATAATCAGAGTCCTCCATATAATCATCATTATCTCTTTATTATATCATTTTCAAAATTATATTTAATATGTGTAACTATATGCAAAGGAAAATAAATCAAACTAAATCCCTAAACGTTCCCAGTATATAACTGAATTTCTATTAAATAACTCATCTTTCCTCAGGAATCTCCTCATCCTCTGGCCCAGGCTCCACAGTAACAGTTCCATTCTCATTAACTGTAATCTACTAATCATCCGTAGCATATAAAATCTTCATAATCTCCGACACGCTACTATCCTCAATTCCTTCGAACTACTCACAAAACAGCTCAATAGCCCTGAGTTTCCCAAAATAAAAGTCTCTTTCCTTAACTAAATTATCAGCGGTCAAGTGTAACTCTTCGATTTACTTTTCTAACTCAATTACCTTAGAATTATCCACAGGGGCAGTTCTAGCAACCGGAGGTTGCTTTTACCTTTACGGCTATGCAGGACGTTGGTTTCCTTATGGCCTAGTAGCAGTTTTTCCAGGAGCTGCTCTTCTATCTCCAACGTCCCACGGCGTCTTAGCACCTCTCCGACGCTCAACAGCATTATACTCCCCGCCTCGGAAATTCAAATCAAAGTACCGTTTGAGCCACTGAGTGAATTCTAGATTATCCTGATACTTTTGCCTTATAAGCTTTTCTACATCTATGTGACGCTGGATTTAATTTTTATCGAAAATTTGTTATAGGATTTTGTAGTTGTTTACAAATTCGTGGGAGTACTTAGCGTTCCAGTTTACTTTATGCATTGGCACTGTTCCTGGGTAGATTGCGTCCATTATTTGGATGTATGCGGCGCCCGTGGCCATCTGTTCCACTTTTTGTATATTGAGTTGTAAGAGATCGTTAATCCATGTAAGGAGTTCGGATCGAGATACGAAGAAAGCTCCTTCCATCATTCCTATACTGTCTCCCTATGACATTTTAATTTGAAATATGAATCGGGA
>CAKKTI010000315.1:0-25860 GCA_920105805.1 Condylostoma magnum
TCTCCAGCCAGTGGCCAATTGCTCTTGAAAAGGCTCAACTAATTTTCAGGAGATATTCGACTCTTTATAAGGAATTTAATTCTAGGTTTAAGTTGACTTGTATAGGATTAAATGGGAGCTGGATAAGCTGGCTTCAAATCATCTCAAGATGCCTCGGGAATTTGGAATCTACACTTATCCTCTAAACAAGGATGGCTTTGGAATGTATATACCAGCATTGATTTTAGTTCAGAACTTGCCAGAGTGGCTGTTAGCATCTTAATCACACTTCTCTAAAAAATCTTACATAATAAATGGTATAGGTAAAGATATTTATCTTTGAATATTCCTAAGTAAGGCAATTTTTAGTATTAGGATAAAATTATATGTTTTTGTATTAAAGGTAGAAAAAAATGGTACAATAGAAAGGCCGGATATTTAAAAGTTTATGAAAAGATCTATAGTAGGATTTTAGAAAAAAATAACTTGACTTTTAGATTTGGTCAACTGGCAGTTTGTAATATGTAGTAATATCATTTTAACTAAATTAGGCTTTATATCATTGATTTAATCAATTTTAGAATATATTTAAAAGTAATAATAGTGCTGTAATACATTAATTATTAAAATTTAATACTTTATTTTAGTAGTTAATCTCAATGCACAATATTTAATAATGAGCTATACCTGGCTTTTAGCCTCAACAATTACATGCAAATAATATAATTATACAGTTAATAAATATAACATGGACGAAATCCCGCTTTAAATAGAGGACGAAACTCCCAAATCCCTTTGCGAGGTGAGCCGCCATATACGCGAAACTTCAGAATACACTAGCCGATTCTGCTACGTAGCAATAATAAACACAGATGAAAGGCACAGTTAAACATCAGTAGGAGAAGCCCTGGAATAATGAAAACAGGACAAAATAATATCAGGACTCTGCCTTTACATCGGCAGTTTTTTAGTCCACCTGCTAGAATCAACAAGTGAAACATTATACGAACATATAAACTGGCTCTAAGAGAACTCAAAAGATCCTACATCAATGCTCCGGACAGTAAAATTTGTTGCGTTTACAGAGTGAAACCCCAATAGGATGTTCAGTTTTTGGGAGCATAAACCTCTGTCTACCTAAAGCGGAGGTGAAGAAATAGAAGAAAGTGTTGATATGATAAATTTTGCATGGGAGTTATATAGCAGCATGTGCTAGATTGGCCCAAGGGTGGCTTAAGTTTTAAATAATACAAAATAGCCTATTTCTAATGCACTGCCAGCCGCGTTAAAGAGTACTTCAAGGGAGATTCTACCAACTGCTGAACAACTTGCTTAGATTTGTACTGATTAGTTCATGGATTTACAGGAATATGTACAAACATTTATAGAACCTGTTGATGTTGTGTTAGATAATGAGATTGTATGGCCAGCACCCTCGGAAATAAGATTTTAGTTAGTTTATTATTTTTTATATATTACCGCGAAAGTTAGAAGCAATAACAAAATGATAGCTGTACGCGGTTATAATAATTATTAATGTTGTATGATATCTCTAATGATAGTCTGCTTTTAAGGCCTAGAGTCAAGAAACAGGTGGATCTTAATAAGTATAAAACAGAAATATGCAGAAATTGGATAGAGAAAGGTTATTGCCCTTATAACGCAAAATGCAATTTTGCTCATGGATACCATGAATTACAGGGAAAAGACTTCTTGAATGATAAGTATAAGACAAGGCACTGTGCCCATTTCGAGTCTAATGGATACTGTGTATATGGCTAACGTTGTATGTTTGTTCATTAGTAAAAGTAAGGAAAGAATTGTAATGCCATCTAAGGAATTTTGTCAATGACGGAATAGAGGCCAGCTAGAAAGTAAAGACTTGGAATTTTTAAAAGAATTGCAATGGATGAGGAAGAAGAAAGAGCAGAGGAGTTTCAACGAGTTTTGAATAATGGATTAGAGATGATGTTATCTGAAGAGATTTATTGACTATTAAATATTTATTTATAATAAAAATGTTGTATTTGACTAGTGATCCGAGATACAGACAGTACTTAACAACTCGACCTAGAGGAACACCAGCTAAAAAGTAAGAGAATAAAGCTGTAGAGTCACAGAAATCTGAGTAGTTAGTTAGCATTCTTTAATCTTTTTAATCATTTTGTGTTGTTAGGAATCATCAGTGTAAGGACTGGTAAGTTTATTAATGTATGGCTTTATAGTATGTGTGTATTATAGAATTTTGTATTAATTGGTAAAGGTATATCAAACCTACAATCTGTCTAATAATTGAAAAAGGACATAGATTTGTATAAAAAATGTGATGTATAAAGTATATGATTAAATATATGAATTAGCAGACCTTTTATAATTAATAGTTTATAACTAACTTGCTATTTCTATATCATTTAAATCACTAATAAAATATCCTTCTTGATAATCAGGTTCACTTAAAGCACTCTAAGGACTATTCTCTATATTTAAATAGTTGCTAGATACTACTGTCTCTTAACTAGAAGCTTGCTAATGCGGTCCTTACCTACCTGGCATATAATAACCATTATTGTCAAATTAATTTACAGCTCCTTACTGTATTTACAGCTATTATTTTAACACAAATGCCTTCTTCTTAATCTTAGACTTCTTTTTCTTCTACTGATTATTTTCTTCTGCCTCTATAAAACATCAACACATACACAGTCCAATAGGCCTACAACAATTATAAACCCAATCACATAAAGAATCAAAAGTAGTATCACAGCAATTAAAATACTATGTAATATCAGCTCCTACGCACTTAGTTAAACAAGATGAAATTCCTTTGATTGGAGCACATAAGAAGTCACTGCATATTTTCTCCTATACAAACTATCAACACGAGCCGAATATAGAATTAATACAATTGCCTCCTTCGCAACAATCTTTGCAACTTGAGAAGCACCCACCGAAACATCCACAAACTTGAGCGCAATCACAAGAGTCTTTTTTCAAACAACAGCAGAGACACTCAAATATACAATCACAATCTCCCATTAAAATAATTACTAAAGTTTAGGAACTATAGGAATCTCTTGCATTAGCAGCCTTTTGTAGTCTTCAATTGTAAAATGAGGGTTTCCATTAGGGAAATGCTTGAATTCCTCAATATGCTGTATTAACTCGAATAAGCTGTCCTCGTCTTGGACTTCATTTACACTGACCATGTCATTTGTTAAGGTTAGAATTTCACTTATAGCCAATGAAACAATGCTGTGCTTGCAGTTAGGAATTGTTATGATTTCTGTATTTGTAGTCAGCTTTTGTATAGCAAAGCTTTACAACAGTCTGAAAATATGCTTTGATGCATTATTTAATGTTTAATGCTCCATTTGTTTGAGCTGTTGCGCATAGCATAGAGTAGCCCACATCATGTCTATATAAGGGGATATAAAGGAGTATAATAGGTATAAGTTAAAGCCTTATCTGGAAAGCCCTATTATTTTATCATTTCTAATATCAATAAGGTAACGGTCCATTAAATCTTGTATTACCTTTTAAAACTTCTCTTATTGAAAAACACTTCTTTACTATAGGAAATAGTCAGAGAATTGTTAAGATAGAAAGTTAAATTCCTCCTCGATCTTATCTACAGAAATTCCATGTGTCCAGAATTCTTATCCTCCAGTAAAAAGTACAACACTTGCAAAAATTGCTTCATTGAGAAAAGCATGAATTAGCTAGGCTCTGAAATAATTGAGAACTTTTAGAGATTCTGGATTATTTTAGTTTATTTCAATGCTTTGCTCATCGTTTTCATCAATTAAGAAAAATATCTCACTGTATAAGTTAATGCTTTTGTATACCATTTCTTTGATATTACAGTCAAAAAGCTCTCCAAGATTGTAGTTTTTTTGTTTCATTCAGTCTCTAAGCCAGGTTATTGTATCTACTATTGAGTTTACATTTATCCCGGATTTGTTTTATAGAATAACAGCTGAAATCATAGACATAGGAGTAGCAGCTTAGGAGTTTCTAATGTTTTGAATTATTCTATTTGATATTTGTTTATCAATTATTTCATACTCAGGGATAGAATTAGGCTGGTTTAAAAGTCTATTAATTTCTACCTTTTAGCCAACATGTACATGCAAATTCCCGAAATTCTGATAAAACTGCCTTGCATCTTTTAAAAATGAGCTTTTCTCTTGTTTTAACTTATAAATAGTTTACTCTTCTATTATTTTATCATAAACTATACTTATAGGTAAAAACAGCATGTTTGGTACTTATCCTCTATAATAGAGATCAGTGCAAAACTTCATTAGTTTTTAGTCTGGATGCGCTTAAAGCCCTGTTAAATTCTTTTCACTTTCTATGAAGATTTATATAATTTAATGATTTTGCATTAAAATCTATAAGTACTCTTTCAATATTGCATCATATAGCCCATCTTTTCCTGTAGGCTTATCCATAAAAATAGTACCTGTAGTTTTAAGCATTCTACCAACAACAGAATAATTGAACTGAGACTCTAAAGTAACAACATAAGGCTACTGTATGCTTAACTTGTAGAATATGTACTGCATAATAAGGAAATCTAGCTTGCTTTTATACGGAGTCACTATGATGATTGGCCCATTCTGTTGCTCTATGTACTTATTTATTTTGTTAAACTTATTGATATCTATTATAAAGCGATCAAATATCTTCCCAAAAATCTAACTTAATGCAATTCCTTGTGTTCTTAAATTGAATAAAAACGAATTGTTAACCATTTGATCAGCTACTCTTCTGACTTCATTGTACATTTACTCTTAGACTTTCCAAAATTATTTTCCTCTTACAGCAGTTTCCTATACATAAGTAGTAATATAGCTTCCTAGATTACTTGGCCCTAGCATTTAATCAATAATCTCATGTTTTTGTATAGGTTAAATCATGTACCCACTTTACAGCTTGTCTTTAATTCTTTATACCAACGATTTTTGATTAAAATACCAATTTAAGTCATGGCCGCTTAAATCAACTGGGATTTGAGCTTTATTATCCTTTAGTATCCACTTGTGTACTCCATAAGTATAAAGCATTAAGTATTGTATCCAGTGAATATGCATGCAGTTTATCTCAAAATCCCTCTTATCCTGCTTAGTCATTTGTCCTAGCATATTTTATACATTATAAGTAGTGAATTTTTTATTGATAGTTGTATTCAAATAAAAAGCCTTTGCTATATTTTCCTCCCTTACTTACTTCTTCTACAGCATTTAAAACTTTTTCTTGTACTTTGCAGAGTTGAAAAGCTTACCAACTTTTTCGTAATACAGTTTTGGTAGGTTTCTATTAAAGAATTACTTTTGCTTTAATCTCTAAATAGATTCCAACATTCTGAACTTAGAGGGCCCTTTTTCCTTTTATTAATAGAACTTATTCCAATACTCCACCGACACCTCTACTGGAAGTGACATAGTAATAGGGTTTTTATCAGAAGAAGTAACATGAAGTACTGTAACTCCAGGCTTAGTTGAGTACAGACAACCAGCTACAATCATAGTATTGCAGCATAGATCGGCTGGATACCAGTCTCCACTTACTTATTGAAAGACTCCTTAAGAAATGTTCCCAAGGCCTACATTTAGTAGATATGTAGTGCCTGAAGTGCTAGAGTCAACCCAGCCCGGATAGGGCTCCCGCCAACTAGCTCCTACTGACGGCAGACGCGCTATTATTATAGGCAGATCACCTCCTCTTTATTACAGTAGATTCTCTGTTAAGGTTTTACAGTAAAGGTAAGTGTCGGGCCATCGACCTAATATCTTTGATTACTACTGTCTGATTTCCTCCTTAGGCATGCTTAGTAGGGATTGCAGTAACTGCTCAGAATCATCCGAGATGTTTATAATTTCTTCGTCAATTTGCCCAGTAGAATAAGTAAGTATAAAAATAGTAGAAGCATGCACTAAACTTTTTATATTAGGGCATAATTTGGCCAAATCTAGTATTCTTAAAATACTTAAAGTGTTATTGGATAAAGCGATATCTAAAGGTTCAGTATAAGATGTGCTAGCAGCCATACTGAAAATAATGCTTGTGTCATTAACAACCATTTAATAGTCCTCATTTGACATGCCTAGGTTCTCTTTAGTTATATCTCCATTGATAGCTATGATTTTATCTTCTATAAGCTTATCAAAGTTCAAATACTTTTTCTTTAGTCTGTCGTAGCATGGTCGACTCAATACGTCGTTCTTCAAGCGATCTTAAGCAGTCTTACCTTCAAGCTATCTAATTAAAACGTATGCTTTGTTAATATTACTAAGGCTGTAAAGCAACTTTTCTAGGAAAATTCTGCCAACAAACCCACTTACTCCTGTCAAAAAGAGGGTTTGGTCTTTGTAAAACTCTTAAATCATTTTTATTACAAAAGTTAAAGTAGAAACGCTTAGTTTTTTTATTTTAGGAATACTTAACTATAATATTGTTGTGCTAAGTTATTAAAATTAATGTCTGACATATCAAGTGATAATTTAAATACACTTTAATTGAATAATAGTATTATTTCAGAGTCTAGTTCTGAATTAGCAAAAGATTGCTTTATTATACAGGATCGATTCGAGAGTAATTAAGGAAACAAGAAGGTCTAATGAGAAAATGAACTAAAGCCAGATTAACTTCATCCTTTGCTATAAAGTACATTTGATGTTACATAACCCATAGCAGATTAGTCTAATCACTTTAAGAGAAGAAGAGCTATTAATTAAGAATAGTTTTTTGATTAAATAGAGAAACAGAATATAAGAGTTAAATTTGATAATGGAGAAGAGGACGAAACTTTTAGGATAATTAAAGAAAAGCGGTAAGTACTAAATAAAAAGCATATTTAAAATCTAAACAATGCGAATTAGTAACACGAAATAGGCAATACAAAAAGCACGAAAAAGTGCTTGATTATAATAGAATACAACAATCCATGAAGAATTAGATGGGATTTGCTCATAATACTACTAGCTTTATATAACTCTATTTCAATTCCTCTATCTGTGGCCTTTAACGCAGAAAGCGATGATTGAAGGTTTAAAACATGAGAATATACAGTTGATATTTTATTTTTTATTGACATACTTATCAGTTTTAGAACTACTTACTTAAATAACCAATAATAGTAAGTTTACTCCTCTAAAAAGATAGCAAAAAAGTATGTAATATCAGGTAGATTCTTAATCGACCTTTTAGCTTCAATTCCCTTCGAAGAAATACCTAATATATTCCAAAACGACATGAATGCAGATTCACTGAAGCTATTTTAAGTCTTAAAGCTGATTAGGTTATTAAGACTCCGTAGAATTATAAATTACTTAAAGTTCAAATCAGATCTTAAATTAAGCATAAGACTTGGCTTAGTTTTTTATAATCTATTTTTACTTATTCATATTGCAGGCTGTATTTGATACTTCATTTCTAATAGAAGCTAAGATTGGACTCCCCCTAACTTTTAAGGTCGTTAGTAGGAGTTTTACGAGTCTAGGATACTAACTAAATATATAGTCTCTTTATATTATGTGCTATTGGTAGTTTTAGGAAGTGATATACTGCCATATAATTAGCTTTAGACTATAATAGCTGTAATTCTTCTACTCTCCGGATCTTTATTCATAGGAGCTTTGTTAGGGCATGTTATAATTATAGTGTAAAAGATGAATGCTAATGCAGATAAAATCAATAGTCAGTTAGAATTAGCTTAGGAATCAATGACTAGCCTGAATCTACCTTATGAACTATAAAGCAGAGTTATTGAATTCATGCAGTAAACAAGCGGTTTAAGGAACTAATAAACAGAGTTAGAGTATTTTTACAGTCTAATTTCTATATAACTGAGAAATGAAGTAATCAATCACTTATTCCTTGGTGCTATTAGGAATAATTCGACATTATACTAGTCTAGTGAGCTGCCAATGGTGCTTATAAATAGATTAAATACAAAAATAGCTAATCCTGAGGAAACGATTATATCAATAGGAATGAAGAGCTCAGAAATGTACATTGTCGCAAAAGGAACAGTCACAGTATATAAATATAACGAAGAATTTATAGATACAGAGTATTAAATTCTTAAATCAGGGAGCTATTTTGGGGAAATAGGAGCCCTGTTGTAAACATAGCGTAAAGCAACTGTAATAAGCACAAATTTTTCTACATTAGCAGTTCTTTAAAAGGATGACTTAGATGATATTATAAACAAATATCCTAGTTTGTATCATGAAATGATTAGTAGATTTTCAAGTTACAATGATGAACTTACTCAATTTGTTAAAAAGTCTTTATTAAAAATTACGTACTTTCAGTCATTATCTTCCTAAGAAATAAGCAAACTGGCTATTGAAAGCTAAATTATTAAATTCAATGAGGGTTATTACCTATAAAGAAGATCAACTAAAATAAAAAGAATTATTATTATACTACAGGGATAAGTCTAATTAGTTTATCATAGAAATGATACAAATGATCCTATTTGTTTTCCAATAGGAAGTGGATTTATATTATTCAATCTATCAGCAATCTCTGATATAGTATCACCTTTTGATTTTATAGCAACTAACCCAACTATATGCTGTGTTATTGATTCAGTTAAATTAATAAGCTTAAAAAACTAAAATACCTTATTTACATCTGCTATTTCATCTTATAAATCAGTCAATTTTGATCAAGATAAGCTACCAGAGTTAGATTTTATACCTTGTAGATTATTCTAAAAGTCTTTAGATAGGTTTAGATTGATCATAATCCGATTAATTTATAAACACAAAATTCAAAAACAGAAGCAAATCTAATCTAATTGATTTATGCTATTAAAAATAATTCAAGGTTAAAAGAATTTGGATAACTTAACAAGAGAAGAACTGCTAGAAAAATGCTTGAATCAGGCATAAAGCACTTTAGATACACTAGATCAATTAATTAATGCTTATTTAATATAAAAAACGTATTAAAATTATGTATAACTCTCCCATTGCTTTCTCTCTTTTGCAAATAAACTCAGAAGATACAAGAACACACTAGCCCACTCTCTACACAAACGGAGCCTGAACTTTAAAAAGGATGCACTAGATAAGAAGTTTCGAACACTTTGACATATTTCTCTAGGCTCTTAATCGAAGCACTACCAGAGGATTTAAATGACCATTTTCCACAGTTTTCAATCTATAAGCTCACATTTTAGTCACTACCGCTACTATGGCCGGGCCTTGCTGGCCTTCGCGACCCTCTATAAGGAGAACTTCTTCTATGTTCGGGAGATCTGCTATTTGAGGCTTTTCGTCTAGGACTACGACTTCTTGAGTATCTTTCACGACGGTCTGGGCATAGACGAGCGATATGCCCGCGCCTACCGCAGTTGTAGCATCGTCTATCTTAAGGCTGAGAATCACTTCCACGGTAACTGTAGCTGCCATGCTCTCCTCCATTCAGCTTCGATTTGCTCAATTCTACCCTGATTTCTCTTCCCATTATTTCCGCTCCGTTTAGCCTACTTAAAGCAGCTTTAGCTTGATCGTGATCTTCAAATTTAACGAATGCATAGATATTCTTACCATCCTTAATTGTCACGTTTAGGATGTTTCCGTATTTGCCAAATTCTTCACGCAAGTCACTTGAGGAAGTTCTACCACTAATATTCCCTATGAATAGCTTGTTTGACATATTTATAGTATATTTTATTTAGTTGGGAAAAGTGATTATCAATGGCTCTGATTACTCAAAGCTTTAAATTGACTAAATCTGTGAAATTTAAAGATTTTGATATAGAGCAGTGTTTTATCACATTTTTAGTGTATATAAGAGATTATTGTTAGTTTTTCACATTACATATTTATCTAAAAATGTAAGAGATTCATCTTTACTGCCCTTATGATGGCACTAAATACAGTGACTAGTCTATAACATGCTCTAAGTGCAATCGTCAGAGAGTACAAAAGTCGTAAAAATGACAGAAAATCCTATGAAAGAAGTAAAACTTTCCAGATAACTATGTAGATGAGACCTTCCTCTAATCTTTAATTTCTTTAGAAAATGAAGGTAAATATGACTTTTGGACGCTAGTAGAAAGCTCGGTTGAAGTAACTAATAACGTTGGCGCATTGATACTGTTTCTCAATATATATTCTCTTTGCCTGAACTAATACTATACAGAAACAAGCATGATTACCTTTGAGCTAATGATACTATTCATAGGATTTCTGATTTTTATACTAGCAAACGGCAAGGAAAAGATTCTAGCATTGAAAACAGGACTGCTACTGATCTCAACCCTTCTAACACTGTGCCCAGTGCTTTAAACAATCAATAAGAAATATGCAGATGATACTGTATATCTTCTCACAATTGTGTTTTAAATCCTTTTCCTTCTCCTCCATGACTATAGTTTTGTTAAAAATTAGGGTAAAATACCAGGAACAATAGCCATTAACTGTAGTTTATGCTCAGCACTCATGTTAAGTTCTCGACTTAAAACAGAAAACTACGTTTTCTGTCTCCTATCTTGAGCATTTCTTATATTTGGCTTCTGGCCTTACCTTAGAAAGCAACTATACGAGCAAAATCCCAAATACCTCCTGTACTCCACTTATTTCACCAATATAATAAACAGCCTGCTACTATGGCACTTCAACACTAATTTAATATGAGCCAACATAGGACTCTTCTTATTCATCCGCTACATATGCCCAATATGACTAATGTCCCTCAGCACCTACAAGAACGAGGTGGAAGGTCCCTGGGATCTTCCTAAAATTAAAAATTACTCTAATGATTTTACATAAAATGGAGTCAAACCTAGAGGAATAAAAGGCTTAGGGCAAAAAGAGGAAGAGGAGAAACAGAAACAAAAATAAGAAGTCCTAGGCTGCATAACCTGCTGAAATTGACGAGTTTGACTAAATACTACAAGAGACTCAGGCTTAATAAGAGCCTCCTAAGTAAATAGAAGTAACATAACAGTCGAAATTCCTAGACAACTCTAGCTTGCTTTTGATCAACAACTGGAATGACTCAGAGGACTATAAGTAGACCCTTCCTCCTACAGTTCCAATGGATTTGCAGTATGAGCAGGGTAGATTTCCGGTCGGGCAGCTGGTTGACTACAAGGACAATGACTCATGGAGAGCTACCAGCGAGGAGGCAAAGGAGAAGGAAAAGCTGCTTGAATACGACTACGACGGGATGAGAAAGGCGGCCGAGTGTCATAGATAAGTAAGGAGATGGGCCTAGAGTGTCCTAAGGCCTGGACTCGAACTACATGCGTTCACTGAGGAATTAGAGGAATATACAAGATAATTGCTATAAGCTGATAGTTTGGCCGGAGGAGTAGGATTTCCTACTGGTGTGTCTCTTGATAACGTGGCTGCACATTATACACCGAATCCTGGAGAGACGAAGATATTAGAGTACGAGCATGTATGTAAGGTTGATTTCGGTACACAGATATCAGGTAGAATTATTGACTGTGCGTTTACAGTAGCGTTCGACCCTAAATACGAGAATCTTCTAATGGCGCCTAAGGAAGCTACTGAGGCTGGGCTTAGAGCGGCTGGTATTGATGCTAGACTAGGTGAGGTAGGAGCTGAGATATAAGAAACCATGGAGTCCTTTGAAGTAGAACTAAACGGTAAAACGCATAAAATAAAGGTAGTAAGGAACCTTAACGGACATTTAATAGAACCTTATCATATACATGCAGGCAAAAGTGTACCATGTGTGGCTGTGAATGATAATCAAAGAATGGAGGAGGGAGAAGTTTATGCTATTGAGACATTTGGGTCAACTGGTAAGGGAAGTATCAGCGAGGACGGTGCTTCAAGTCATTTCATGATTGACTATGATATGTTCCAGAAGCCTGTGTAATTAAGGGACGGTAATGCTAGAGGGCTGCTGAGGCATATTGAGGACAAGTACGGAACTCTGCCTTGGAGTAGGAGACAGTTGCAGAGGGATGGTAAAACTAAGCATCTGTTGCCTCTTAAGAATCTCATAAACGCGGGAGTAGTCACACCGTATCCACCACTGGTCGATATACCCGGAAGCTATGTTGCCTAGTTTGAACATACTGTGATTTTAAGGCCGACATGTAAGGAAATTATTTCTAGAGGAGACGATTTTTAGTAATTTTAGTTAAATGGGTTAATTGTAGTGTACTGATAATGTTGTTACTTCTAATAGCATCTCAGCTTAGATTTTCTTCTGAGTGTATTTCGGGAAAAATAATCAAATAAAGGTCTAAATTTATGATACGAATTTGACCTGTGGTTGGCTGCTGTCTGAGGTTATTAAAAGATTTGATGGAAATTAGGATATTGTTATGCTCGGTAGTAATGTGGGAAATGAGATGATTGACTATTGAATGACGTTTCATAATAGATAGTTGCACCCGCTGACTAACTAGGAAGAACTGTAAGTTGTGGTAAGATGTAATTATTATTTAGAGAAAATTACTAAGAGTATATCATCTAAATGCTTTACTCCTCTTAAATAAATTGGGTCGGGAGGCTTTAGCAAGGTGTATTTAGGTAAAGTTTATGCAGTGAGAAAGAAGGATTCCGGGTAAATTTATGCCATGAAAGTAATATAAAAGAAGTTGATAAAGGATAGATCGAAGATACTACAGAATTTGACGGAATTAAGAGTTATGTCTAGATCCAATCACCCTTTTATAATGACTATTGATTGGGCATTTTAAACTGTAGGTTTTATATAGAGACTAGACCTATACCTTGCTATGCAGTTTTGTCCTGGTGGGGAATTGTTTTATCTGATTACAAGAGCTGGGAAACTTAATGAAGCTTAGGCAAAATTCTACTTTATTGAGATTTTGCTCGGTTTAGAATATTTGCATTAGAATAATATATTATACAGGGACTTAAAGCCTGAGAATATACTCATAGATATAGACGGCCACATAAAATTAACTGATTTCGGACTATCCAAGCTTAATATTGGCCCGTCTAATTTAACCGACACCTTTTGCGGGTCTCCTGAGTATATGTCCCCTGAAATGCTGATCAATTAGAAATATGGAAGATAGTCTGACTATTATAGCCTTGGATGCATTCTATACGAAATGTTAACTGGTTTACCTCCCCATTATGACGGAAACTAGAAAAAAATGTTTTAAATGATTGTTTAGGGGTAAATAGTAATGCTTGATAGTTGGTCGTATGAATTAAAAGATTTGATATTTAGGCTATTAAATAAAAACCCTAGGAGAAGACTAGGTAGTTAAGGAATATTTTAAATTAAGAAGCATCCGTGATGCTTAAATACTAACTGGAATTAATATCTGTAAAAGTAAGTTTAACCCCCCTTTAAGCCTAATTTGTACTAGAGCAACTTTAGTCTTAATTAGAAACTAGGTAAAGAAGACTTGAATTAATTTAATAAGCGAGAGTTTGTGTCGGAAGATGATCTTGATCCTTTCAAAGATTATTAATTTTGCAGAGACTCCGATCAAGGTAGTCAGCTGAATGACACCAGAGTTTAATAGTTTTCACCTAGAAAATCTCCTTATTAATGTATAAAGTAGTTATAGGGATAGAGTATTTTAAGAAATCAGCTGACTCCGTAGATTATTGAAGTATCTAATTAAGACCCCTATCTAGTTACCCCTAGGTAAGATTATTAGTAATAATAACTAACTGCAAAGTAACTGCAGTCGTTAATGTAAAATTATGAGTCACCTTAGAAAGAGAAAAAATAACCGCCTTTATGATCAAAATTTTTAGAGTAGAATTCTACTATTTAAATGTGGAAGGGAAAGGGAAGTAAGCCGGAGTAAATTAATATTCATAAGTTACTGAGACATAAGAATAATCAACGCCATCTATAGTTATAATAATATGGAAAATACTTAAATCAACTTATCTGATAAGGAGGCTAGAGATTGTATTATGAGGGATTTGGAAAACTTTATACAGTAAAATAGAGAAAAGAAATGATAGATTTTAAAAAGACTATGCGTTGATGGGAAAGATAATCAAGATCAAATAAGATAGTTTTTAGGAGACATAAAGAATGAGGATAGTGATGAGTTTTTGCAGTTTATTGTCAATTTTGTAACTGGTAATGCTACTAATGCTCTAATTGTTTGGTAAATGCTACCTGATTTTAATTTTAATACAGGATAATTCCACCATTGATTGATTTTAATCAATAATATTTTAGCATTACACTAAGACTACTCAGCTTAGCTAATAAATGAAAGGTTTGATTTATTTACATTGATGGAATAAAAGATTGATCAAAATGATGATATTTTTGAGTGAACTTGCATATTACTACCTAAAATAATATAAAATAATGTATAATTACTAATAGAAAAGTAGTTACATAAATAAATATGAGAATTAGTCATTTAGTTAGAGAAAATTCATTTAGAATGATCAGATATTCAGTATATTTTAACCCAGGATCTGTAATATGTTGAACTGGTATCTAAATTTTGTACTCAAAGCCAATTATAACATGAGTAACAAATAATAATATTTCAGTCTAATATAATATAACAATTACTATAAAACCTTGATGATTTTAACCCTAAAAGTATAGCTTTATTGATAATTAGTAATCTTTGCTGTAAAAACTAAGAAATCTCAAAACAAATGAGTAACTATATTCCTTAAATACTAAGACTTACATGGCTAGATGTAGAAGACCCAGTAGCCAGAGAATGAGCAGGGATAGCTATAAAGTTTATACAAGAAAGTTACCCAGAGTCCTCTGAAATTCTATCAAATTTAATAAAAAATGGATAAAGTATATATGGAGTCAACACTTAAAGTTAGGAGATAATCCAATGCATCATAAAGAAAAGTAATTAAACATAAAAGAAGAATTAACTTATCATACACCATGAATTTCGAATAAGATGAAAGCCCAAACCATTTAGTATATTTTTATAACAGTTAAGGTAAAATAGAATTCAACCCTTTACCCTTGCAAAAGACCTAAATGTGTCATTCATTTAATAGAAAACCTCATGAAACTTGAAGGTTCGGTAAAGAATTCCTGAAAAATAAACAAGCAAAGATTACATTTAATAAATTGCTTCCAATATCATTCAAGAAACAAAATGCAAATAATTCTAAAGTTTGTGCCAAGAGTATATTTGTACTTCTAGATGATACAGAGATTGATTTTCAAAAGCCAATTCAAGGATTTTAGTATAATTTTAGCTATAAAGTTAACTCAAGACCCTGAGAATTTTCTCTCTAAAGGGAAAAGTTTCTATCGGATTGTATGCAATTTTTTCAATCTTTTGACTATTTTAAGTTTATTTTTACTTTGCAAGGCAGATTGATAAACTATTTTAATGAGCTTTAAAAGAATTAAAACATAGTAATCATTAGTGCAAATTCGCATTTTAGTGGTATAAAGTTTTGTGAAATGACAAAATCACATAGAAATGAAAAAGACAATGTTAATAAGAGCATAGATTTAGATTTTTAGAAAACATGAGAAGAAAACGTTATGTAACTATAACTTTATGTCAATGAAGCATTAAAATCATAGAAAACTGAAGATAATAGGGTAACAGTATTTACAAACGAGTAAAAGATTAGAAACCTGTAGATTCCAGAGATATAATTATAGTAGCGGTAAACTTTCACGGAATATATACAAAATATAGAAGATAATGTTTTTATGACTGATGTAAGCTATATTAACAGGTATAAACAGAATTTAAAGATGGATTAGCATGAAATTTAAACAATAGCAGATAATTTCAATAAAATAAACAAAACAAATAGCCAAGTATTAACTAAGGAATTCATATAGCATTTAATTCTATCAAGTGACATAGATCTTCACTATATTTAAAACTTTGCACAATTAATACAGCATAACGATCTAATTTCAATGAAACACTTAATAAAGCATTTTGACAATCTAAAATTAGGCAACATCTAGTAGAAAATTAGCACTATTTTCCCGGTAACCCTTACATAGCTAATATCCCCTAATTAAGACAAAAAGGCAACTTACTAGGATCTAACTTCCTACATGAAAATGCTTGGAAATTCCCTCCAACAATCCACAAAAATATCAAACGATATATTTTTCCACCTAAAGCTGAAAAAATCCTAACACATCTCAGAATCTAAGTTAATTTCTTTTCTGGAACAGCCAAACATAGCTCCATCCATTTCAACTCCTCTTTTCAACTGCCCTATGCTACAATATTTCTTAACTAACTAAAAAGTCGTTAATATAAAATGTCTTATCTCCCAGCTGAGGTCTAAGCCAATCTCCAGTCCTTACAAATTTAACTTGATGCTCTTGAAGAGCATCTAAACCCCTTATTCGAGTTTAACTCCCTGCAGCAGCTCAACGACCAGCTAAGCACTCAGGACTCAATAAAACTTAACACAGCCATGGCATATGCAATACACTCTCTCTACTACATCTTGCTAAAAACCCAAGGACAGGACCTATCCGAGCACCCAGTGCGCAATGAAATAGAAAGAATCAAGGGATATGTAGAAAAGGTAAAACTAGCTTTAAACAGCCAGGAAAAGCCTAATGTAAGAATTGATAAAACAGCAACTCAGAGGATTATTGAAGGACAGAGAAGTATGAGGGGAAGCAAGCCTATACCCTCTGGAGAACACATGAACTACAAGGAAAAGATCGATAAGTTGTTGAATAACTCTTAATTTTTTAAATGGATAGTCGCAATCATAGTAAAACTAACTCTATTTAGGTGTAAAGGCCGCCAAAGGCTAAAAGGTAGTAATTGGGGTAGAGGGAGGTTGGGTAGTAGAGAGATGTATAAGTAAGAGAACGTTCTGCTAGTTTAAAGGACCTGTGCCCTGAGGATAAAGCTAAAATTGGAGAATTGGTAAAAAAGCTAGCGGAGGAAAAGGCTTTGAGAGGTTAGATAGAGAAGTAGTCAATGTAGGAAAAAAGGATGCTTGAGGAGGAGTATAGGGCCATCAAGGCGTAGAATGAGGAAATGATTAAGGAAGGGGAAAAGTTAAGATAGGACTTTGATAAGTCTCTGTAGTTTATACAGGAGTTGAAATAAGTGTAGGGTAGTGTGCAGAAAAGGCAGCTGTAGTTGTGGTAAGATGAGTAGATTTGTTTTACTCCTAAGAAAGAGGTCAAAAAGGTAATTAATACACCTAAGTTTGAAGAATCTGATAATATGGCATTGAATATCGTTATAAATCAAGAAAATCCATGAAGGAATTAAGACTGGAATAGTGATGTATCAGACTACTCATAAAGATCTTCGATTTTAACCTAAAATCCAACAAGTATAGGAGATTTGACCAATATAAAATCCCCGAATCTATCAATTCAGAACTCAGGAACAGCAATGAATGAAATTAAATCCTTACGCTAGGAATTATCCACTCTACAGACAAGTATTAAGTCTCTAAATGCCTCAGCTTCAAATTTCAACAACTCAAGACGCCTATCCCCAGTCAAACAGCCTAGCCAAGACTACCAAACACACATAGAAACAACCTATTCAAGACAATTTTTGCCAATAGAGGAAGAAGAGGACCTGCAACTGGATGACTAAGTATACGATCCATGCCTACTGGACCTAATCAACGATATCGAAAGTTCCCACTTCTGAAATAATAATTTAAAATGTAAATGCAAAGAGAATTCTTAGAGGACTCCAGTAGCGATTCCTCTTCCTTTGATGGTGAGCCTGGAACTCCCCCTCCCTTCTACTAAAAAGCCCAGGCACAGTTTAATCCAATCGAGCTTGGCTTTTAGACAGGTAATAGCAATGCTTAAAGTGTAGATCTGGTGGGAGACTACTTCGATAGGAGGCATGCTGAGGAAAACAAAGTAGACTATGGGGCAGATCTTCTGGGGATACGTCAGGATAAGCCTGAAGAATCCTCTCCATAAGTACAAAATCGCCCGGTTTCAGCACTTATGAGGTAAAAGATGCTGGAGTAGTAAAAGAGCAAGCTGTAGTTCAGCTCACCGTTTGCTAACTAGTCGTAGTAGAGTGGTTTTAACATTCTGTAAGAGGAGAATAAAGGCTCTAATTTATAAGGGCATTTGTATAGCAATTAGATATACAATGATGAGGACTTGCTGAATAATATGCACTTGAAGGATCTGGGGGCTAGTAATTAGGCTGTTTTTGAGCCATAGGTATAGAATAGACATAGCAATCTACCCCAGCCCTTGAATCAGGATATAGTGGTATTTAAGGATGAGGAGTCTAGGTACTAAACTACTGAAACTGAGTAGAGTGATATTTCTTTAGCCCCTCCTATTGTTATAGGAAATGACCCTCCTTAAGAGATATAAATCGAGAGAACTTAACATCCTGTATAATTTGTTCCATAGGAAAGGTAGTTTGATATTGATATATAATACCAGCCCTAAGAGCCTTAGACGCATTAAAATTACGATGCATAATATGAGCATTAATAGAACCAATACAACACCCAACCTCCTATATAGGTAGAATAACACCCAGTGTATGAAAGAAAAGCCAGCTTATAAACGGACCATGGGGATAATGCTCCAGAGATACTAACAAATCAATAATATAAAGTAGAACAGACGAGAGGAGGACCAGAGGAGGAATAAAAGGCACCATAAAATTACTTTGTTAGAGAAATTCATACAGCTATGTAAGATTTGTAATATTTTGTTACTCATCCTATCCCATCTAATAGACTAGTACAATTTACCATAAGAAGAGATAAATCTGGGTTTGGTAGATGGTATCCCAAGTATTTCATGCATCTTCAAGAAGACTTTACCTTCGTATTGGCTGCCAAGAAAAGAGGGGGTAATGCTACTCCTAATTATTTAATCAGCTTGGATTAAAAGGACTTAAGTGTTAAAAGTCGTGGATACATTGGGAAACTTAGAAGTAACTTTGCAGGAACTGTTTTCCACTTATATTCACCGGGTTTCAATCCAAAGGATAAAAAAGCGACTTTAGATAGAATTAGAGAGGAATTGGCTGTAGTTTTATATGAGCCTAATTTCATGGGAGCAAATGGTCCAAGAAAAATGCAAATTATACTGCCTACTATAGACTCCAATAACAATGTGCACCTGTGGAAACCGTAATCTGAGAATTTAGGCTTGCATATGGCTTATAAGGGGGGCAAACATCAACATATGCGAGTTTATAATAATAAAGCTCCAGTATGAAGTGAAAGAGCATAACAGTTTATTCTCAATTTCAATGGAAGAGTTGATAGAGCTTCAGTAAAGAACTTTCAAATGATTGAAGAGCATAGCCCAGATGATATTCTTTTGTAGTTCGGAAGAGTTGATGATCATATGTTCAGTTTAGATTTCAAATATCCAGTTACGCCAATGTAAGCTTTCGGGTTAGCTCTTAGTAGCTTAGATAGCAAGTTTGCTTGTGAGTGAGTTTAGTAAATGGTTTAATAATATGAGTTTGGCATGATTTAGAATGTTGGAGGAAGTTGTTTTTGATTAATAAGAGAGACTATAGACAAATTTCTAACCTCATTGCTTACCTTATGCTAAATACTATTATCAGAAAAGATCTCACATGCTTATGGAATATGATAGGAAGTCTAAAATGATTTAAGATATTTGAAATGCAACTCTATTGGACAGAGAAGCAGAGCTAAGCTAAATTAAAGACAATATTGACCCAAATAGACTATCTAATTGATATTTTTCAGTAACTGGAGTGTTAATGCTACCTTTGATATTGATTTATCAAGCTCAAACTGCATTTAAACCAAAAAACTTATCGAACTTGATACAGAAACAACTTACGTTATAAGGAAAGATTAGAATAAAGGTTAGAGAATTTTGAGATATAATAATGCTAAAAGAAGCACATATTAGATAACCGCTGTTGAGAGAGAATTAATTTGATCAATCTGCTAATTAAGATAGTCCTCCCTATGCAAGAAATGCTGTTTATGAAATGTAACTTATTCGAATGAATCTATTCCATGAGACATTGATAAATAAACAAGAACTTATTAAAAGGAAGTATGCTCTTATGAACAGTTGATGACTGTTGTGAAATAGCTATAGATTTATAGAAGCTTTTCTTGGTGACTTTATGATGAAATTATAAAGATAATTAATCTGCTTGAAACTATTGATTTTATTATGCAACTAAATTAGCTAACTAAATAGGAACTCTTCAAACTCATCTAGGCTATTGAAATATCGACTATTTCCATCAATTGACTGAGGATTCATGAATTTTTCTTATGCTTATTTGATTTGGGAAAACTAACTTGCATGAAGAGGAATCCCGCAGTTGTAGTTCAACTCTTATGCATTCGGATGTTCTCTTACAAGTTTATAGATACTTTGATGACATAATTCAGATGCATAAGGATAATCGTCACAGTCAATTTACCACATTACTTTGTCTAATATAGTGTTTAAAGTATCATTATTTTTTCTTCTTAGTTCTTCACTCATGCTGATCACCTACTATCTTTCCTCATGATATATACGATTACTCAATATTTATAATTTCCTTTGGTATTTTACAGGGCATCCTCCCACATAAACCCCGCATACTTTGATATTATCGCCTGTATTAATCAAAATAGGACTTCCAGACATAGCGGAAGTCGTTGAGTTACTTATATCTATTGTGGTATTGTCTGATCCTGTATTAATAACACACCCGGATGATACTATTTTCTAATTTCCCCCAAAAAATACACTTTAGATAGTATCCCATTGATTTGGCCGACCTCTTAAGATAGGGGCGATATAGTCCTTATTTCATTCATTTAACATAGGATAGCCAATAACATCAACACAGCTATCCGTTTATACCTCCTCTTAATTAGCTATTTCCAAGTAATACTTCTTAAATTTATTTGGATTATCAGCACTTGTTGTAATAATGCATAAAGCTACATCGTCTGCCAGGACATAGCTACAATTATTATGACTTTTTATCTTTTTATTTAAGTCGGAAAAGATTTTAACTGGCTTAATATCGAATTCAGTTTCAGTATAATAAACTCTAATTGGCTCAAAGGATGCAGGTTTTCCAGTTGTCTTTTCATCTTTTATTGAATTATAAAAACAGTGAGCTGCTGATAAGGCTAGCCCCACTATTCTTTAATTTCTGAAATAGTACTTATAGTCTTTAGCAGCTAGCAGAAAAAATGTTCCTCCATCTGTACATCCAACTTTTATGCTGTTTAAGTCATCACTTTCATCAAGAAGACGAGTATATGAATCTGTAAGGTTACCTTCTTAGTCAAAATCTCCTGTTATATAATCACCAAAGCCGTTTAGCATTAAATTATAATAAGGGGGGTAGTTGCTCCAGTTAAATGCTGACATTTATAAGGAGTTAGCAGCTATAAACATCCTTTAAGTATTGCTTTAAAATATGTATTAATCTAATGTAATTGATGAACAGGATAATATGCAATTTATATCAATTATATACATGCAATACGAAAAATAATTGAGAAATAAAGAGCTGTTTCAATATATACAGTAATTCAAGAGTTCTATGTAATGTGCTATATTTTAAGGCTTACTATAACTGAAGAATTGAAATGCATAAATAAAATCAACAATTTATTTCTATCTATAACCTTAGTTTTCATGATTAACGTTATATTTAGTTTCTTATAAGTTAATTACATGTTTGCTTACTTATTTATCATTTAACTTAAAGCATAATAGGCATCAATTCATCTTTTATTAATAAGTACTTTGCAAAAAGAGAATAGCAGTTATAATTTATAAGGTATTTTATAACAATAAATTTGTAATGATGGAGATTTGCTTAATATCATATATTTGAAGAAATAAGGAACTAGTAATTAAACTGTTTTAAACCATTGTAAAGAGCATAAATTAACTTATCCCTTGAATCAGGATACAATAGCATTTAAGTTGAAGAGTCTATAAATGAATCAACTTAACTTAGTAAAATTAATCTTTCTAATGCCATCTATTGCTATAGGAAATCCCGAGAATGTAATTTCCTGTATTTTCAGCTATATGATAAGGTAATTCAATAAGTTAATAATATGAAGTTACAAAGGAAATGATAATATTTTGATATAAGAGAAAGCTCGATATTTATTTGAAAGAGCTAGCAATCAACTTAGAAATATTAACCATAAGATAATTATAATGTAAATAAAGAGTAAATTGATAGGAGCAACCTTCATTCAAAGATAAATAATCACTTTAGATGTGAATGTAAAAGGAAGCGACTGTAGTATTATGTACTCCTAATATAGGAGCAAATGATCAAAGACAAATAATACTAGATAATCTATACTTTGATAGCAATATGCATTTATTAGAAGCTTGATATATAACTCTAGACTTACATATGGATTGCAAGGGTGGTAAATATCAAAATATGCATAATAATAAAGCTCCAAATGAAAGAGCATAGCAGTTTATTCTCACTTTCAATGGAAGAGTTTATTTAAGAGTATAGTCTAAATGATGTTACTCTCAAAGAGTGAATTATTACATATCCATTTGAGATATCCAGCTCACCTTCGTAACCCTTTGGATTATTGAGTAACTGGTTAATATAAGTTTGGTATGATTTGGAGCGTTGAAAGAAGTTGCTTTTGATTAATAAGAGAGACTATATATAAATTGCTAACCTTATTGTTTGTCCTATATTAAAGACTATTGTCAGCAAAAATCTCACATGCTTATGGAATATGACAGGAGATCTACAATGATGTAAGATATCTGAAATACAACTCTATTGATGAGGGAAACAAAGCTAAGCTAAATTAAAAGTACTCAAATAGGCTCTCTAATTGATCTTTTTCAGTAACTGGAGTGTTAATACTACCTTTGATATTGATTTATCAAGCTCGAATAGCTTTACACAGACTGCATTTAAACCGAAAAACTTATCAAATGTGATACAGAAACAACTTATGTGATAAGGAAAAGATGAGAATAAATGTTAGAGAATGCGAAAGTATAATAATCCTAAAACACGTATTGAATTTATTTGATCAATCTGCTAATTAAGATAGTCCTCCAAATATAGAGAAATGCTGTTTATGAAATGTAACTTATTCAAATGAATCTATTCCATGAGATATTGATAAATAAACAAGAACTTATTAAAAGGAAGTATGCTCTTATGAACAGTTGATGACTGTTGTGAAATAGCTATAGATTTATAGAAGCTTTTCTTGGTGACTTTATGATGAAATTATAAAGATAATTAATCTGCTTGAAACTATTGATTTTATTATGCAACTAAATTAGCTAACTAAATAGGAACTCTTCAAACTCATCTAGGCTATTGAAATATCGACTATTTCCATCAATTGACTGAGGATTCATGAATTTTTCTTATGCTTATTTGATTTGGGAAAACTAACTTGCATGAAGAGGAATCCCGCAGTTGTAGTTCAACTCTTATGCATTCGGATGTTCTCTTACAAGTTTATAGATACTTTGATGACATAATTCAGATGCATAAGGATAATCGTCACAGTCAATTTACCACATTACTTTGTCTAATATAGTGTTTAAAGTATCATTATTTTTTCTTCTTAGTTCTTCACTCATGCTGATCACCTACTATCTTTCCTCATGATATATACGATTACTCAATATTTATAATTTCCTTTGGTATTTTACAGGGCATCCTCCCACATAAACCCCGCATACTTTGATATTATCGCCTGTATTAATCAAAATAGGACTTCCAGACATAGCGGAAGTCGTTGAGTTACTTATATCTATTGTGGTATTGTCTGATCCTGTATTAATAACACACCCGGATGATACTATTTTCTAATTTCCCCCAAAAAATACACTTTAGATAGTATCCCATTGATTTGGCCGACCTCTTAAGATAGGGGCGATATAGTCCTTATTTCATTCATCTAACATAGGATAGCCAATAACATCAGTACAGCTATTCGTTTATACCTCCTCTTAATTAGCTATTTCCAAGTAATACTTCTTAAATTTATTTGGATTATAATCCCTTGTTGTAATAATGCATAAAGCTACATCATTTGCTAGGACATAGCTACAATTATTATGACTTTTTATCTTTTTATTTAAGTCGGAAAAGATTTTAACTGGTATAATATTGAAGCCAGTTTGAATTCCCAAAGGTCTACTTAATTAAAAGGATGCAAGTTTTCCAGTTGTCTTTTCATCTTTTATTGAATTATAAAAACAGTGAGCTGCTGATAAGGCTAGCCCTACTATTCTTTCGTTGTGTAAAAAGTACTTATAGTCTTTAGCCGCTAGCAGAAAAAATGTTCCTCCATGGGTACATCCAACTTTTATGCTGTTTAAGTTATCATTTTCATCAAGAAGACGAGTATATGAGCCTGTAAAGAAGCCCTATTCGTTTCCTTATCCTGTTAGATACCCTCCGAATCCGCTAAACATTATATCATAATAAGGGGGGTAGCTCCAGTTAAATTCTGCCATTTATAAGTAGTTAGCAACTGTAAACATCCTTTAAGTAATGCTTTATAGTATGTATCAATCTATTGTGATTGATGAAAAGGATAAAAAATAATTAATTAGAGTTGCATGCATGGAAAGTGAGAAATTTAAAACTGTTTCAATATACAGTAATTCAAGAATTCTATGTAATATGCTATATTTTAAGGCTTGTTATAGCTGATGAATTGAAATCCATAAATAAAATCAACAATTTATTTCTATTTATAACCTTAGTTTTCATGATTAACAATATATTTAGTTTTTCATTAGTTAATCATACATTTGCTTACTTATCTATTATTTAACTTAAAGCATAATAGGCATCAATTCATCTTTTATTAATAAGTACTTTGTAAGAAAAGAATATCAGTTATAATTTACAAGGTATTTTATAAGAACAAGTATGCCGTGATGAGGATTTACTTAATATTGTTTATTTGAACAAATAAGGAACTAGTAATTAAACTCTTTTGAGTTTCAGTAAAGAATAGAGATAGTAATTTGCCCTTTGAATCAGGATACAGTAGTATTTGAGTTAATGAGTCTGCTTATGAAACAAGTTAAACTTAGTAGAATTAACCTTTTTAATGCCACCTATTGTTATAGGAAATCCAGAGAATTAAATTTCCTGTATTTTCAGTTTTATAAGTAAGGCACTTTGATATTGATTAACAAACTCTGGGAAATTAGTAATATTTTGATATAAGAGAAAGCTTTATAATTATTTGAAAGGCTAACAATAAACTAAGAAATGCAAATTATAAGAGTTTTATAATGTAAATAAAGAGTAAATTGATAGGAACAGTCTCTATCAACAGATAAAAAACAACTTTAGATAAAAGGAAGTGACTTTAGTATTATGCACTCCTAATTATATAGGAGCAAATTATCCAATACAAATAACACAATATAATCTAAACTTCAATAACAATATGCATTTATTAAAAGCTTGATATATGACTCTATACCTGCATATGGCTTATAAGAGTAGTAAATATCAAAATATGCATAATAATAAAGCTCCAGTATTAAATGAAAGAGTACAAGGTTTATACTCAATGAAAGAGTTGATTTGAGAGCATAGTTCAAATGATGTTATTCTCAAATAGTTAATGATTATATATCCATTTGAGATAAGCGAGACTATAGATAAAATATAAAGCTCAAATAGCCTTGCACAACCTGCATTTAAACTATAAAAACTTATAAAATATGATGCAGAAACAACTTATGTGATAAGGAAAAGATAAGAATAAAGATTAGAGAGTTTGTAAGGATAATAATCCTAAAAAACACCTATTGAATAACTGCTTTTGAGAGAGAATTGATTTGATCAAGGGTGTAAGGGTGTAAGGGTGTAAGGGTGTAAGGGTGTAAGGGTGTAAGGGTGTAAGGGTGTAAGGGTGTAAGGGTGTAAGGGTGTAAGGGTGT
>CAKKTI010000316.1:0-25640 GCA_920105805.1 Condylostoma magnum
AGTCATCTTATTATATGCGGCATCTTACTTAGTAACATTTTTCTTCTACACCAAAAGCATTCTCTACCTTTTTCTAGAATTCTTAGACTTTTATGCTATGAATTACCTAAATTCTTTATTCATACTCTAATCAGTAATCAAAGGAGTGTTTACTCTAGATTAATCATAATAGCTCTTTATATCTTACAGTAATTCTAGTACAATTTGAGAGCTTCTATTCACAATGCCTTCAACTTCCCAAATATGCTTACTAATAAATAGTTCTTATTATCTTAAAAAGCTTAAAGCTTGATTCACATTGGATCTTGCAGATGATTTTGTAGTGACAGGATTAGTGATTTTGAAATTAGTTGTATTATTTGATAGTAACCTTAAAAGATTACAAAGTAGTATTCCAGTTGAGCATTGAAATACAATTTGTTTTAAATCTAATCCAAAGGGAATAATTTCTATCTGCTATAATCATTAGATTATCGGTTGATCATCAAATATTTATGAAATTTAGTTTAAATCATTGTGTTAATAAGAATCCAATTAGGTTTTCATTCATCTAATAATAATCTTTATTGCTTATACATCCTGGATACAAATTACACTTATAAGATCGGTGATAGTAATTTATTTACTAAGATCATTTAAAAGAGGATAAATACTGTTTAAAAGCAATTAGGCGTTAAACCTTTAATCATTTTCATTGTTTTGTACTCTTTTCCCTCGTTTAACATGGTATAGGTCTATATTATTTGTTATAAGGCTCGCAATATCACAAAGAGCTTCGTTTGTAGTGAGTTGAATGATATTTGTGATATTTTTGCATGACTCAAAATCAAATTATCTAATTCAATGTAACAATTGATCATAATCTTATTCTCTATTTCACATCTAATTTTTAATAATTATGAAATGAAATATTAATAACTAATGAATAGATCTAATTATATAAGTACCAAATTGATTAAAAACAAGTAGAATATTACAGTTATTATAGACAGTTTATATATAAGTTAATTAGTATTTTTATCCTTATACTACTTTAGTAAATTTAAGAGATAAAACTATTTAAAAATACTTTATAATAGGTGATTCTACCTTATAGTAGCTTAAACTTTCGAATAATTGTACTTAATAAGCTTTTGTGCAGCATACTAAATATTAAAACTACTTATTACTACATTAAAAAGGTATTAGGAGAGAAAAAATAATTCAACTGGTTACATCTTTCTCTAAAAGTTAATATCATATATTATATGCTCTATCCGAGAGTCAACTAAGTCTTCTATAATTTCTGCATCTGTTTTATTGTCCGTAGGAAAATTATTGATTTATCTAGATATTCTTTAAGTGGCACTAAGTTACATTTACAAGCTTTAGGAGTATATTATAGTTGGAGTAAGAATTAAAAACTTCTTTCCAAACAAAAAATATAATTATACCGTAAATAATCAAAAATACTATTCACAATAAATAAACACCTCAGAAGCTGCATATATTTCAGCATATCCTTATAAAAATGTTCGGATTCGGTTTTGATTGTCCTCCTCCTTACAATATGATGTTTTAAGGGATTGGAAACTATCTAACAGGCTTAATAATTGAAGAAAGTTATTACATACCATAATCAACTACTATGCTCAGTAATAATGATACACCAAATGCTTCTAAAGTTGGATTTATCTAATAAGGTGGAACATTTTTCTAAATAGCGACTAAGGATAACACATTTTTTTTAAGTTATAAGAGAATTATAGGGATAGCTCTAACAGCAGCCCATTGTGTTTACAATCCAGTTAAAGAACAACTAAGTTATTGAAATCAAGTATCTTTTTCTTCAATCAGACGACTGGATGACTAATCTGAAATCGAGATGCATCCAATAAAAGTCTTCTGTAGTCTAGATAAAGAAATTAAGAGTATGAATGAACATAACTATGCTTTGCCAGACGATATAGCTCTTTGTGTCTTAACAGTTCCAATAGATATCAATGATTAATTCGAAGAGTTTTCGATAGAAATAGCTCAAGAATGGGAAATCGAAGCAGGAGATGAAGTAGAAATGATTGGTTATCCTATTTTACCAATAAGAGAAATTAATTCTATTGCTCCAATTTTGAAAAACCGGAAAGATCAATTACATATTACGTATGATACATTTTTTGGAGGAGAAAAAAAGGTAAGATCGATAGGATAAGTTATTAATAAAGGCTAAGAAGATCATACTATCGATATAACTAATTCAGCGGCTTCCGGTATGTCAGGAAGTCCTATTTTGATAAATGCTAATGGAACCTATAAAATATGTGGTGTTCAATCAGGAGGATGTCCTATAAAACATTAGTGAGAATTTTTGATGTTAGGTAACTTAATATATCATTAAAAGATTAGGAGAGCTGTAGATATGATAAAAGAAATGCAAAGCGACGGTAATCCCAATTCAGATAAAATTTCAAGATCAGTAATGGAAGAAATTACACATGAATGATATAATAGTGCATAGGATGTTTGCTATTAAGGGCCTTCTGATCTTGCGAAAAACTACGAAAATGGATAAGAATTGAACTACAATTGTGGTATTCCATTATTTTGTAGTAAGTTCTAAGAAATATAGTAAGCTTAGGAAAGATTTTTAGATCCTCAATTTAGCAGTGAAAATAGCAGATTTTTTACAAGTTTAGATGAGTTTAAAGAGTTTCTATTAGGTAGTTAGTATTTTATTATATTAAAAACCCAAAAGATGTGATCTTTTAAGTATGGTTGAATATTAAGACAATCAATCCTTATATACCTTAAAGGAGCATATGGAAATTTTACTAAGATACAATTTAACTCTTTAATTAGTCTATAATCTTACTTTTGCTAGGAAGAGTTTTTAAAATGTTGCAAATTTAGTTAAATTATAAACCAGATATTGCTGATGATAAGAACAATGAATAGATCCATTTTCATATAAAGAATGTAATTAATAATATATAAAAGTAAAATAGGAAGTATAGTTTTCTAAAAGTTACTTTCTATAGCATTTATAACATCAATCCTTTATTTCGTTAATATAAACTATTAATCTATAAGATTAAATATTATGACTAAACAAATCTTAATGTAAACTCTAATCTTTACAACGTATCAATTTAGCTCTCTATAAAATATACTAAACATATTTAAATATCATATAAATGAAATCCCAGCAACGAAAACCACCATCCTTAGCCCTAAACAAATAAAGCAGCAGAGACGGTACAGCTTCAACTCTTAGCTTTACTACACTATTTTCTCCTTCAAGTGCTGAAAGTCGATTTATGCAAAGCAAAAGTTCAATGTCTTTTCGGAACTAAAAGTCAATTGATGATAAAAAGCTGCGATTACCTCGAATTAGATAATCTAGCTAAATCAGTTTAAAGAATTAAAAACCATCCTAAAGTGCTTAAGTTTAAACCTCAACGATAATGCAAGTAATCTAAAAGTTTATCATGCCTATGTTTAAATATAAACAAACAAATTTACTGGGTATAAAAGCTATAAATAAAACTGTATATGGAGAAATGGAGAAATCACTTGAAATATACGATCGTATTAAGTAGGTTTAAAACTAGCTTAAAATAAGGAAGCAATAATACTTTGACTCAATGCAATAACTAAATGAATATGCTTCCTATAAGAAAGAATTAGTATAATCTTTATAAACATCAAAATAATAAGACAAAGAAGCTTAAGAGAAAATAATAACACTAGCATCATCGTTAAACCCTAATAAACTTTATAATTTGACCATATAATCCTAAAGAGATAGTTACTTAAAGTAAAAGAATTAAACCAAACGTAGAGTTAACTAGTTAATCAATAGTTTAAATCAATAAAGAGCAAAATTAGATAAAAGATTGAATGAAAAGGCGAAGGCCTAATAAGCTATTGAACTATTCTACCATGAGAATGGTATAATAAATGAATAACTACACAAACTTTACCACAATTTAAAATTTCTGTCTATAAGAGGATCACAAGAGATTTAACTACAGTCTCAATCAGAAGCTATTATATGAAATATAAAACAATCAGCAAAATCTAACTAAAAAACTTACTGACAAAAGTTTATATACAATAAAAGCTTAAAACAGGACAAAGAATACTAAATAGAAATGAAAGAGCATTCTCAAACAGTCATAAACCACAAAAGAAAGCTTCTAGGGCTAGTCAAGGACATGTACTTCAAATACTACACTCAAAATTCCTAAGTTTAGTCAGAAAATAACACTTTGACCTAACAAATTTAAGAGTTAGATAAAAAGTACAAGAATATATACAAAGAATTGTAAGGAAACCGGCTAAAACTTAAACAATATTACAAATCTGGTAGAAAATTTGGAGAAGTTGAAGACTAAACCTGTAAATTTTGTAATTAAATATACAACGATCTAACCAACTTCAACTGGTCCTGTAAAACCCATCAAGGTTTATTCAGCACAAATCAAAACATATGGTGGTGTTGCGGAAAACACGGTAGGGATGCCCAAGGCTGTCTTTTATAAAGACACGAGCCAAAAGAGGAAGATGAGCTAGAGTTTGAAGATGAAGATGAGGCTAGCAACTATCAAAACAAGCAGATTTGCTCCAGTTGTAAGAATTTTGGACACAAAAACTCAGCGTGTCCTTTTGATCCGAATGTAAGGACATTTTTTGAATTTTATGAAGAACTTAGAAGAATTATTGAATTAAAGCTAGTAAAGGAAAGTGATTCTTAGTAAGACCAATAACAATAGATATAGTTAATGCTAGAGCTAGTATAGGCCAGAATTGAGAATAGTCCTTTTGCCAATGAGTTCCTTAGTTCTATTGAAGATGAGGAAGAGTTAGATGAAATGTTAAGTTTTGGAGAAATAAGAAGATAGCATGATCCATTTTTTGAAGTAAATTAGAAAAAATTAGAAGTAGAATTTAGGGAGGATAGGGTAAAATATACACAGAACTTGTATAAAATGAATTTTGAAGTGTAAAGTGATTTTGGTAGAAGAAATTTATCATCGTTGGCACAAATGCCAGTAACGCCTAGAAGTTCTTAGGTTTTTAATAATTAAAGTTAATAATTTTCAGCTATTATTGCAATTTGAGCTATCTGGTCTTGGCACACAGTGTTTTGAGTATTATTGGTGAACTATGTTTAGATTTGATGTATTGCTAAATGACATCCTCCTTGCTCCGAATTCAGGTGTTTAGTTTGTGTGCTGTTGAGGTATTGGGTGGAGCTAGAAAGGGTTGTATTGCTACTGTTACTAACCCTTGGCTGCATTTGAGCTTATTTCGTTTGCAGATGTCGTAGAATTTGTACAGCAGGTTTTGAAATAGTTAAAAATTATCATTTAGATATATATTTTATAAAGTTACAAGAATAGGAAATCATTTAGAATATTTTGGTTATAATAAGAATTTTATGCACTTAATCCTTATGGTTGATTAATCAGATTATTATTACATATTGGTGAAATTATAAAATAATACCTCATATTATTATCTAGTTAGTAATATATCCTTTACAACTCCAGCATCCCTCAATTGCCCATCAACTAAATGATATACTGGAATCTGATCAATTCGATAATTCTGATTAACCCTTGGCTCCGGAGTTTTAGCTTTTCTTATATCCTATTACAATTATTGAATAGTTAACCTTAAAGCTGATATTTACACATCTGAATTATCATAAGCCCTTTTAACCCGTTTACTTTATTACTTTTTAATAGGAACTGTCACCTTATCATCTTCATCATCTTTTATCTTATTACATCTAAAGCAAGAAAATATATATCTTTTAAGCATATTTATACAACTTAAATTGAAAGTATTCTTTTTAATAAATTGCTTAATTCTTGTAATGACTTGTTCACTTTTCCTGAAATAATTCCACTTTTAGGCTCATAAATACTATCTCGCCTATTTTGTATTAACTGTTTAATTCTTAAGTTCTCTTGTTCTACTTTCTGAAGCTTTTAGTATATTTGCTTAGCTATGTTACTAGTATAGCCATAACTCTTATTCTCTTATTCCTTTATCTCAATTTATAGCTTTAATCAATTTACGCGATTATGCAAATTGTTTTTTTGGTTTGGAGTTTTCCTTTTTCTTAATAAATTTTAGTACAGTGTTTCACTTCTCCTGTTGTATTTCTTTTAACTTGTTATTCCTGGCTTTAAGTAATTTTTAGCTGGATCAATAGTTTGTAGCAAGCTGTTTAAATTGTCAGGAGTATCGCTTCAGCTAATTGAATTTCTTACAGAGTATGTGGAAAATAATTACTTTTTCTTGAAATTCTACTCTTTTTTACTTAAAGCAATAGATTTTTTATATTTTTATGCCTTCATTTTAATGCTTAGTAATACAACAAATAATTTTATTAAGGATAGTTTATTTTCTATCACACTAGTAATAATGATTTTAGTAATATTTAGTTCCAATATATCAGAAGTAGTTATCTTATCTTCCAAGAAATACAATCATATTACAAAATTGAGAGCTGTCCTACTATAAACTAACCATATTTTACTAGGTACGATCTAATACTTCATTTAAATTCTTCTTCTCCTTTTCATTTCTAACCTTACGATCAATAGCTCTTACTAATTGTCTGCTTTTCTAACTGTAAAATATTTAGTCAAAATCTGAAAATACCATGATAAATACCAGTCCAATTATAGTTACACCAAAAACTACTTCATGATATTCTTAAAGCTTTGAGTGCTTGTAAAATTTATTAGTATTTATATCCATTTTTTCTTCCTCAAATCTTCTTAAATGCTCTTTTCTTTATGACTCGTATTCATTTATATTGTCCTTATGGATGAAATTTTTATACATATTTTCATACTCGCTTTCTCCCTTATCACGACTTTCTTATTATTGATGCTGCTGTTTACTTTCTTTTACCAGTGTTCTATCATATTCTTCGCGTAAATCATCATTTATAAGAGTTTAATATGCTTTTGTTACTTCTTTAAATTCATTTGATGTTTAGTCATTTGACACATCTGGATGCAGCAATTTAGCTTTTGAGTAGAAGGCCTTTTTTATTTCCATTTAATTAGCATCAATTGGCACTTCTAATAGCTCGTAATAGGATTTAAACCTTCTTAAAATTTTTCCAAGCATTTTTAGTAATATAAATACAGAATATTTATAATTATTAGTTTCTTTCCTTATAAAACCCAATTGAACAACTTTATATTGTGAAACTTTTAAACATTTTTTATATGGCAGAATCTGTTGACAGTGGTGATTATGAAATAGATTAATTAAGAGAAGAAGTTAGCAAATTATCATAACAATTTTCACTCATTCAATCAACAATACCAAATTAAGATCAACTGAATCAGATTTTACAAAATTAAAAGTAATAAATAATTGATGATATGATGTAAAGGATATCTCCAGTCGATGATTGTATGAAAGATTTAAAAGAGAAATTTGCTGATATACAAGGATACTATGAATCAAATTAAAGTGAAAATTAAGAGCTATAAAATAGTATAGAGAATAAAGTAGATCGGTTGAAAGGCTAATCGAAAACATTAACTAAATAAGTACTGGATTTTTCTGATAAACTTGATTAACTAAAGGCTGAAATAGTAGGTAAGGCTGATTTTTAAGACATCCAAGATGTAAAAATAAGAATGGATTATCTTATTGATAGAGATTTGTTCTCGTCTCTTTAAAGATAAGTTGATTAATTAGCTACAAAGGATAATTTATAACGATTAGAAGATGATTTTTACTAATTGCAAGAAAACTGTAAAAAGTTAGTTGATTAGGATTAATTATAGTTGATATATAGCTAAATAAATGATGAAACTGTTGATAAATTAGATACTAAAGCCAATAAGGATTAAGTATAAAAGGAAGTTTAAAAGCTATATAAGCATATCAATTAATAATAGAGTAAAAATAAGAACAAGCATTAAAAATTAAGCAAGTACAACAAATATTTAAAATAAGAGATAGAAAGAGTGGAATACAAGCTAGACAGTTCGCCTTGAAATGATCAAATACACGAAATATACAAAGTTCTAGAAACTAAAACGGATCTTACGGATTTCAAAGAATTTAAAAGTTAAAATCTTGAAAAAACAACATAAACAACAGACCAAATAATTTCAATAAAAAAGCAACAAGGAAAATTCAGCCAAGCTTTGGAAAGATTTGATGAATTGCTATGTGATAAAGCTTCAAAACTAGATATAAAAAGCATTAACCAGACTCTAACTCAAATTCCAAAGCTAAAACAACTACGCAAATAAATAAACTAACTAAAAGACCATACAAAACTTCTAGACTGCCAGAGCTATGAACAAAAAGATTAACTAGCTTCCTTAACTAAAAGTTTAAAAGAAGTGCAAATCCTCCTTGGAACTCATAACAGAGAAACGTTTGACTATGGAATAGTTATAGAAAACCTGAACTCAGTAAAGCAACAAGTCGACTCAAAGGCAGATCGTTCTGACTTATGCTCAGCAGTTGATTAATTCTGCAATAAAGGTGAATTAAAGCTATTCCGTGATGATTTGCAAACAACTAAAAAGTAATTGCAAGTAAACATAGTGATTCTTATATCAACCCTTAAAACCTTATTCCGACAAAATGAGCCAATTTCTATTATACAAAAACAACGCACTGATTTATTCAACAACGCTTCAAATCTACTAAACTGAGTTTCAAACTAGGAAGAAATAGATACAGGAAGTTTACTATAAAGTACTAAAAGTATTTTAAACCAAAAGTACTTCAGACACGGTTCAATTTCTCCAGACGGTCAGGGATCCCGAATAAATCCAGATTTCAACAGGCTTTTAAGATCAAAGCGTAAATTACTGAATGACTCTATAGAACGGATAGATCTTCCTCCCTTGAAACATAGTTTCTTTTAATATTAAATGGTAAAAGGGGTAAAAATTCCTAAAAGAGAGCCTGAGTTGGAGGAGACTCGTGAGAAAAACAGTCTTGTTATAAAGGGCAACAAGTCTAACAATGTAATCAACCAGGTTCTACACGATCTCCACAGAATGCGCTATCCTAACTCCGTTCTGTACTCCAAGAAGCATCTTAATCTGAATCCTTTTGAAATGAAGGAGCAGTTCTAAAAGCAGTGTGAGAGAGTATAGGCCTCCTTGTTTATATACGGAAACAATAAAAAAACTAGACCAAATAACTTGATTTTAGGGAGATTGCATGATTATTAGATCCTTGATATGTTCGAGTTTCAGTTGCTTAGCTTTAGATCTGTATAGGAATTTAGCCCTGATATCATTTAATAGTAGTTTCACCCATTGATGTTGTTCCAAGGAGATGTGTTCGAGACCGATTATACGTATATCCGACTCAAGTCAGTTTTGATAGATTTGTTTGGAGGAAGGCCGATAGAAAAGGTGGATGTTAAGGGACTCAACTTACTAATAGCAGTCACTGTTCTACCAGACCAAAAGATACATTTTACAAGCTACAAACTCCAAGGATTATCAGAAGACATACAGGAATCAGGGCCTTAAATCACTATGAAAATAAGACGAGTAAAACTAGCCGATGAAAAAGCACTTAAATCAACTTTCCAGAAGGTAATCAAGAGTAAATATAGAAACAAGAATATTAAAACAAACAGTCTTAGGGAAAAGAGAGGTAAAGTTCACGTGCAACAACAAGATATAAACACAATTGCTCTAAAGAAACGTAGGTAGTGAGTCTTTAATTATTATTAAGCCATCTAAGGATCTTGTCTCTGGAGTCTGGCATTTGCATCAATCTGCTTATAATAGCATCAGTATTTCCATTAGACTCATTTTTCTCTTTTTACTGCTCTGCTATAATAACATTCAATCTTGCAATTTCAGCTTATAAATACTAAATCATATGAGTGAACTTAGATACTAGCTCCCTCTGGTTCTCCTCACAATTACATGGCTCTCTATACATTCCCGTAGTTATCATAGAAGTTTCCCCTAAATTAGGACTCGGGGTCCTTTAACTCAGCTTAGAGCGCATTTCATCTAGCTCTTATCTCAATTTTTCATTATTTGTCTCTAAGAACTAATTTCTCTTTATGACGTTGTCTGTCAGTACATTGGCTTAGTAATCAATGTTCTCATTTACCTGTACAAACGTTTTTACACTCATAGCCCTAGTCGCGAATAACAAAGTAGAATAACTTTCGTCATAGTTGAGTAAAGATGGCCCTATACAAGCATACAAACATGTTTTACTATTACCTCCCAGTGAATCTGTTAAAAGTCTCGTCAACTTACTGTCCCTGAACGGTATATGCTGTATATTTCGCTTATAATTATCCTAAGACAACGCTGCAACGCAGTTTCCCAGTGCTGATATTGACTTGTTTATAATTTTAGCCTCACTCAGTCTAAGACCTTCTGATCCACTTTTAGAGAGTCTCTCCGACCCTGCCAAATCAACAATTGTCAGTAATCCTCGCTTTACATGACGCTTTTTAGGCTCTCCTTCTTCTATTCACCTTTGTTCCAGCAAAACCTGCAGAACTGCGTGACTTCTAGATGAGTTTTTGTTCATTGAGGTTTAGTTAGTAGATCGAGCCTTTGCAGCGTGCTTTATGAGCAGCATTATGTCTCTTTCATTCTGCACTGATAGTTGAGTAAGCCCGTTTATAAAAATTCCCGTTTTAGGGTCTTCTCGTATCTAAAGTCCTTGCTTTGGGGACGGAGTCTTAGTGAGTAAGTCGGATATGATTTCCATGTATATCTAAGCAAATGACACGGTCACTTAGAATTAAGCGTTGTCTATATTGGATCGTATGTGGTCGAAAATGCCCTTTATAGCTCGAGGTACTATTCCAGCTTGTTTGTGTAGAGACTTTCCGTATTCATTAACGGCATTTCGGGAGCCGAATACTGTGAATGTCTTACCGGACCCTGTTTAACCGTAGGTTAGGATAGTTCCGTTGTATCCATTGATTATTTCTTGTACTACCTGGCTTGCACCGAACTGGAACGTTTAGGATTAGTTGCACTCAGGGGAGATTACTCTGTCAAATATGAATTCACGATCATCAAAGTAGGGTTTAACCATGTATATTCGCTGATTATCCTCATGGCACTTTGCACAGATTTGAGGAGGCTAAGATGATTTAGTTCATTTTTAGTGTAATTGAATATCTTCATTAATTAGCGGGCGAACTCTTACAAATACTTAAAATCTGTTCTCCATTTCTTTTTAAAACATTTAAAATTTTACTAATAATTGCATATAAAACCCTCCAAAAACCTTTAAACATATGTGTAAACTCCCTAAAGCCATATACACAATTTCTCATTTTACTAACCAATATTCCATTTACCACTAAATAAAATGAGCACATCTACAAGCTCTAACAGATTTTAAACAAATAACGAATAATCCGTGAAGAGGCCTCCTCCAGATTAACGATTCCGCACAGCGGATGTAACAGCAACAAAAGGGAACGACTGGGAGGACTATTTTCTTAAAAGAGACCTTTTAATGGGTATAATCGAGCAAGGTTTTGAGCACCCGTCTCCAGTACAAGAAGAATCGATTCCTTTAGCTCTCGCAGGCAAGAACATTCTAGCACGAGCTAAAAACGGTACTGGTAAAACTGCAGCTTTTGTCATTCCACTACTAGAGAAATGCGATACTGCTCAAAACTATATACAGGCCCTGGTAATGGTGCCTACCCGTGAACTTGCGTTATAAGTAAGTAGTGTTATACGAGAACTGGGGAAACATATGGACGTGCAATGCATGGTGAGCACAGGCGGTACATCCTTGAGGGATGATGTATATAGGCTGTATAGAACAGTCCATATACTGGTGGGGACCCCGGGGCGTATCCTCGACTTAGCCTCAAAAAACCTTTGTAATCTTGAAAACATATCGATGCTGATAATGGATGAAGCCGATAAGCTACTATCCCCTGATTTTTCAGTTGTTGTGGAGAAAGTACTAGGATTTGGACCTGCTGATAAGTAAATAATGCTGTTCTCAGCAACTTATCCCTCGTCGGTTTCTAGTTTTGTGGAGAGATTTCTGCCAGACTCTCATCCAATAAACTTGATGGAAGAGCTGACATTGAGGGGGATTACTCAATACTACGCGTATGTGTAGGAACGGTAGAAAGTGCATTGCTTAAACACACTTTTTTCTAAGCTTTAGATTAACTAGGCTATTATTTTCTGCAACTCAACTTTAAGAGTTGAGTTATTGGCTAAGAAGATCACGGAGCTAGGGTATTCCTGCTTTTTTATACATGCGAGGATGTCCTAGCCTGATAGGAATAGGGTTTTCCATGATTTTAGGAATGGAGGGTGTAGGTGTTTGGTGTCTTCTGATCTTTTTACTAGAGGGATTGATATTATGACGGTAAATGTTGTTATTAATTTTGATTTTCCTAAGAATTCGGAGACATATTTGCATAGAATTGGTAGATCTGGGAGATTTGGGCATCTAGGCCTGGCTATCAATTTTATTACGGATGAAGATAGAGATAATGTGCTTTTAATAGAAAGAGAGTTAGAGACCCAAATACAGTCTATTCCTGAAGACATTGATAAGAGTCTTTATAATTAGTAATAGATTTAGGAGGTTTAAGTTCTATTATTCTATCTAAGACGAAGCCACTAAAGTCTCTATAAGTTCCCTGTCTTCAATTGTTATTGGCAATCTGCAGCTGGGACATCTTCTAGCTCTTTAGTTTTAGTTGAATTGCTCAGTACAGTTGCTACAAACTTTGCATCTACATAACTTCTCGTTTTGCATATTTTCATAGTTTATTCCTCTAGTTCTGCATGCTTTACACCGGTATAACTTTTCTCTCATTCTTTGTTCCCTTTTCTAACGCCTTTCCTCTTTAGTTAGTCTTTGTCCTCGGTCTTACTTGTTTTAACGCTTTTATCGGATTTTATCTTTATTTTCTTCCCAGAATTGCAGAGGATCTACTGGTAGTTGTTCTTGAGTAGTTCTTAGTAGATTTAAGTTGTATTCTAGGACTTACTATCTTATATTTCTGAACTAGGCGCAGTCCCTGTAGCATTTTGAAAGCACTAAGTACTGTAATTCTATAAGTCTCATTAGCTCTTAAGGTCCCAATGCTTGCTATTCACTTAGATTATAGAAATAGGTGATAAGAGACATAACACTTTTAGGTGTTTTAGTTATTGGCTCGATTGTTTAGCCCCAGATTCTGTTGAGAAGTTTTAACAGATCTGATATAGATTCAAGGGGAGCATTTTGAGCCCAAGTGGGGCCCTCCTTTTGCTCAAGGATAGTAGAGATAAATGGGAGCATTTGATCTCTGAAGCTATCCATGGCTTAAGTGGTAATGCTTTAAGTTTCCATTGTTTTCTGATTATAAGTTAGGAAATTATGCTTTTAAACTAAATAGTTTCTGGTAGGGTACTGGCAAGGAAAGGAATTGATGGTTCTAGTTATTATGTTTAGTGTGATATATTAAAAGGGACTGTTAGTTGTAACTGTATTACTAATTATTAATATTTGTTGTTTGGCTTGTTGAGGTGTAATAAGTTGCCACTTTTTTGTACACTTTTTGCAATACTGAAATCAGGAATTCTAAATTAAAAGCGATTAGCTGGAAGGATGTTACGGCTTATGAAAAGTATATTATAATTCAGCAAATGTCTGCTCTTTAAGATTGGTTTATATAGCTTAGTAATAGAATTAAAAGTAATATTATTAGGAACTGGATTTCCGTTATCAAATTCATTATATGCCCCATAATCCTACTACTATATGGCTTTACTATTAGGATTATAATTATATTTATAATTCATAAAGCTATTAGGCATTTTATCTAAATATCTTGAGATTTTATTAGTACTATTGAACTTATGAATAATGACTTTTTCAGAACTTGTATCAAGCAATAAGAAGCTTTCATAGTTTTTGTTATATTTAAATCCTCTACAAATTCAGCAAAATAAGAGGATATAATATTCTTTCTGTATGTAGGAATTATTATTTTTATGAATATGACAATTATAATTAAGCCTACTATCACCAAGGAAAATACTAATATAAACCACTGAATGATAGATATAGTTGAAAGCTCATAGAAATAATTCATTTAAAGAAGAATAGCAAAATAAATAGGCATATAACCTGCTAATATAAATCTTATGGTAAATGCAAAGGTAAACTTTGTGTATATCCTTAATGTAAACTAATTAACCCCCTTGATTAATTAGATAAGTAACTGAATTATCAAAATGATTACTAATATTGCAGTTTATTGGCCAGCATTTTCTAAAATATTAGTTGTAATTTCTTCCTCTTTAAATTTATCCTGAAGACCAGAACTATTAGAAGGAATCATTGAATCAAATTAAGATTTTGGCAAAAACTGTATTACTGCTAATTATTAGCCCCGCATGAATATGTTTAAATCTTCGCTGTATTAAACATTTATAAATATCAAATAGTAAACTGATTGCATATAATCAATTGAGCTTCAGATTGAATTAAAGTTTAATTTTATTCCGCAGAATGAAAGAATCATAGATAAGCTTAATAGCCCAATTAAATTGAATTAGGTAGCTTCTTATACTTTCTACATATTTTATGATTATGTTGTTTAATACTCATCATTTAATTCAATAGAACCCTTCACTTCTCCAGTATAATCAAATAAATCAGTAAATTATTATGTAAAAGCTATTTCTACTTCAGTGCCTTATTTAATACTTGTTTTTGGCTCTATAATGATTAAAATTTCACTAAACTTGTATTCCTCATATTCTAGTCTAAAGGTAAAATCTGCACTTAATATTTCAATCTATGCATATTAGATCAAGTTATGTACATATCTCATTTCTCTATTGAATTACAGTTTTATAGTATACAATTGATCTTCAAATCCTTCTACTAACTTATATTTGAATTTCTCATTTGAACAGCCATATTACGTGCATTGATAGCCTTCCTCCTCTCTACACTAATAATTGCACCCATCTCCATCCTTGAAGTTTCCATCATCGCATTCAAATTAACCTAAATGTATTCCATCCCCGCAAATCTCCTTACATTCATTTTATGGTATTTCACTATTTTATAGATCAGATAATTACACTTTCCACTACTTACCAAATCCTTCTATATTAGTACAAGAGACACAATTCTAATTAACCAGTATATAACTTTCTTAGCATTATGAGCAACTGGTTTCATCAATACACTATAAGCATCCATCGTTGCAATTTTAGCATATATTTTCATGATCTAAGAATTGGCCTAATTAGCACAAATGCTCTTCTTATACTTAGAAACAGTTTTAGCAAATACACTTGTCATCTTAGAGAGCATAACCATCAATGCATTCAATACACTGATTTAGAACCTTAGAGCATCTTGGATCTACAGTAATTTCTAACACTTAATCATCAATATACAAAATTAACAACAAATCCTCAAATTTTAAATCATTTATGCTAACTTTAACAATATTATCTTCATAGCTATATGTATACAGCCTATATTAAGGAATTATTAGAGTCAATTACTCAAATACTCCAAGATTTAATATTAATTAGTTTTCTTAGTAGCCTTAGTACATACTTATCTATTATTCTGTGCATTATGATCTATAACCTATTGCATTAATGCACTTAAATCCCTATTCAATCTAGCAATTAATACTACAACCATCACCATTTGCTTCATTTCCATCATCACAATCAAATTGACCAAAATAAATCCCATCTCCGCAGATTTCTTAACAGTTTTAACCAATTTCTGTTCAATAAGCTTCATCAATACTGTTTAACTCAATAGTTCAATATTCACTAAACCCTTATACTTCAGTACATTGTATCTAGTAGCAAAAATCAGTAGTTAGTATACATCCCCTACATTAACTTTTTATCTAATGGCATTCAGCTATACAGTTATTACTAGATAGGTTGTCAAAGCAGCTATAGTCTAATTCTTTAACTTTCATTTCAAATTTACCGTATTGAATATAACTAATAATACCATCAATGTTATCAGGGAGAAATTAGTGATCATAGCTAAAAAAGTCTATTAAAGGAAATTTTAAGGAATATATTTGTATATACTGATTAGCTATTAGTTTTATTTCCTGTTTAGAGTAATTAAAGCAAAATGCACTATTGATTCATGAGTCATACTTTGTTTCAGGGATTAATAACTCAAATTAAAGGTTTGTTTGCTATATATCGTAAGAGTTAACTGTTTAGTATAATAACCCTTGATTGTTTTACTGAATACGTCAATATAATAAATCTTTGATCTTCATTACTGTTCCTGTTTAATTTAATTTAAAAATTACATCAATACAGAAATCTAAAGTTATCCCAGGACTAATATCCTCTTTATTGACAACTTTTAAATATTATGTTGAATTTAAATAGTATCCCTATACCGGTAAATAATTATACTGCTGATTGCTTTCAATCTATACCGAGTAATCTTTATCTTAAACTGTATTTAATGCAAGATCAAAAACTAAATCATAGAATTAGCCTTGACATCTTCCTGATTCATCTTCATACTGTCACCATTAGCATCTACTCATACATATATCTTCATCTAATTGCAGTACTAATTCATTTTAACAAGTAGTACAGCTTTTATACGATCTCTAATAGCAAGTTTTGCATGTTTAGTAGCAGAGCAAGCATTGACTTGAGTACACGAAATAACCATCAATACAGCTTTATATTGAGCAATATTCGTATACAGAATTCTCATTGAGTAAAAAGTTATCTTATTCCATCATGTTGATTAATTCATCTATAGTAAATTATTTAAAATAGAGCCTGTATTCATAAAGTGATTCTTCCTATTCTTCTAAACTAATAAATAAAGCATCTTAATCCTATGAGAAGTCGCAGTTTGTATTGGTAAGCTCTAAAGTTGCTATATCATAGATAGTATTAGATTAAATTATAGTAAGTTAAGCTTCTTTTGATTGTGTATTTAGTTGTAGCGCTACAAAGTAAGATTATCCATCTAAAAATGATATCTTTTGTTGAAAATTGGTATTATGAGAACTGACTTAACACTCAAATTTCAAGCCTTAAGTTTAATCAGTAATTGCTTTTAGTTCATATAAAATTGAGCCTTACGAGTCTTTAATCCCAAATTTAAGTAATTCAATATTTCATGTGCTTAGATACTTATAAAACGTAATCAGTGAATACTGATTATCTGTTTTCTCAATATTTAAATTCTCATTGATTCTATCTATTTGTATACTTTCATTCTAATTGCAGTAATTACTATCAAATAAATCTTCGAATGCAATATATGAATATTGATTATTACACTAAGGAGCATGCTCAGGTAAGTTGTCACAATTCATTCTTTCTTAAAACTCAGCTTTAAAATCTATTATTTCGTTATTATGATACACTAAGTCTGTTACAACTCCTTTAAACCAGGGCATAACTTATAATGATCTGCCTTATAGAGTTTATAAGTCTTTTTCCAGGAAGTATTTTTCAGCACATTGTATCTCATCATAACACGATGCACATAATTAAATTTTATCTTGATCCTTAGATATAGAAACTAGTATTCATTCCCTTACATTATTAAGATTACAACCTAATAATTCAACTTTATCATAATTATAAATATCACAAGGTTGTAATTGAGATTTAACTTAATTATTATTCCATTCAAATTCAATACTTTAATATTGATAACAGTAAGTTAAATCAAATAGATCTCCTACAAGATCTAGAATAAATATTGTATCTGCAAAATAACTCTTGTAGATTAAGGAAAATGAAAACTTTTCACTATAATCTTCGCCATCAAGCATATCTGTATCGAATACTAGTTTGCCACTATCATAATCCACACCATCGTTGAAGAAAAGTGGGCTAAATCTATCAATTATTTGAATTCTAGTAGATAGAACAACTAGGATAATGAAAAGAATTACCATTTATTAAATTATGGGATAAAGCAATATAAAACTACAGATTTAATCTTTATCTAGAAAAATAAAATGGACTACGAGAGTATGAGTTATAATTAGTTTGGGTAATCTGGTCTAAAGGTTTCTGCTTTAAGTTTTGGAAACATGAACTCTTAATTCTTTTTAGGGCAAGAGTTTGAGGACTAACACTTTAAAATATTTGATAAATGTATTAGTAAGGGAATCAACTTCATTGACTCTGCCCAACAATACGGCTAAGCAGAAGAAGAGCTCGGCAGACTTTTATCACGAAGTGACTGGGACAGAGATGAGTTAATAATCTCGACAAAAGTCAGCCCTCTAAGTTTTCTAAACCCTCAATGTACTTGATCATTTTAAGGAACTTCTAGAAAATCTACAGTGCATGGCATTGATAGATCTTTGTAAAAGATGGGTTTAGACTACATAGACATTCTCTTTTACCACGGCCCAGATTTTAACACTTCTCCTCTACAGCTTTGCAGATCTATGAACAAACTGATTGATGATGAAAAGATTCTGTATTGGGCTACCTCCAACTTCAATACAAGATAAATTGTGGAGCTTGTATCAATCTGTGATTAATACGGTCTAGAGCCCCCTATTGCAGACTAATGTGAATACAGCATGCTAAGAAGATAGACTGTTGAAGTAGATCATGTTCCTTTGTATGATAATTACGGCTATGGAATTGTAGCCTGGTCTCCGCTTTGTATGGGAATTTTATCTGGGAAGTACAATGACGGGAATATTCCTGATGGAACTAGATTTGATAGAATGTAAAATCTTTATTTTGTATTTGAAAGATTCATAAGTACTTTCAGTGATAAAGAAAAAGGGTGCTAGATGTTGAAATCATTAGAGGAAGTTGCTTAGAGTTTAGGGATAACTTAAGCTTAGTTAGCATTAGCCTGGGTTATCAAGAATTCAGATGTAAGCACTACTTTAACAGGGGTTAGTAATGAGTAGTAATTGTAAGATAATTTATAAGCTGTTGAGGCTTCTAAGTTGTTAACTTAAGAGGTATTGGAGAGAATTGAAGTGATTTTAGGTAATAGGCCGTAATAGCCTAAAAACTTTAAAACAATGGAAGAATTTCCTTCAAGGCGTTAGTTTATTAAATAATCTGTGACTTTATGTATTGAGAATTTACATTACCATATATAATAAGTGTAATGGTTAATCTGTTCTTTATGATTGCTGCAGTATTAGGAGATTAATAGACAGGGTTTAAAATTAATTGCATATGTATCGATTTATATAAGGTAAAGTCCTAACTAACAGCAACATAATTATATTCAGCGCTTAAATACTAATAAATTCCCCTTTATAATAAAATCGATAAAATGGAGTAGTTTGTCAGCTTTATCATACAAAATCTATCCCAAGGCTAGAACTGTAAGTAGCTATGAAAGAATTTAGAGGTTTTTTCTGAATGGCCTGGTAAAGATCTTATAAAAGCTTAGTTGAATAAGAAAGTTTTCTCTTCATCAGATTTCAATCAGCTCATCCAGAATATATGCAATGATGAGCCAGTATAATAACTTAAAAAGATTACCCAAATTTATAAGTTATTAACTATAGAAAACTAAGAGCAGTTGATTTAGTTTTTAGAAGACTTTATAACTAGAAACCAATGAAATACTGAATTTTAGAAATACTTTAGTTAATTACCTAAATCACCTTCTATATAATAAAAATATGATGAAAATATAAGAAATTAATACAATTTAGACCAGTATGGAGATAATTTAGGTTAAATAATGCATAGCATATCAAACTGAGATAAAGAAAACCAGTTTAGAGCTATTATGGAATGACTGGTAATCTCATTCTAAAATGATCAAAAAGTAGGATTCAAAAGGGCTCAAGAGTACATTATGCATCAATACAATTTCATGTAAGCATAAGGTAACAATTCGAATAATCAAACATATGAGATGAACTCAGTAATATAGCAAGTAGAAATATTAAAAAGAAATAATGAACTAGAAGAGTTATAAAACTATAGAACATCTATCATAAATTAATTTAACTAATAATTAAAGTTATTGGACTAATTAATTGAGTAAAATGCCATAGAAGTTCCACTGTAATTACTATAGTTGACGGACAGAAAACAAATAATTGTCGGAACACATGATGACAAAGTAACTTCAGTATGTATTTCAACGAATGATGAATTCATTATATCTGGTAGTAAAGATAAAACTATTAGATTATGAGGAATAGAAGACCAATCCATAAACAATATTATTGGAAGACATTATGACTGTGTTACTTCAGTATGTATTTCAAGAAACAACTAGTTTATTATATCTGGTAGTAAAGACAGAACTATTAGATTATGAAAAATAGAAGACCAATCCATAGACAATATCATTGGAAGACATGATGATAGTGTAACTTCAGTTTGCATTTCAATGAATAATGAATTCATTATATCTGGAAGCAAAGATAAAAACATTAGGTTATGAGGAATAGAAGATCAATCCAGATAAGAAATCATCGGGGAACATGATGATAGTGTAACTTCAGTATGCATTTCAAGAAAGGATGAATTTGTTATTTCTGGTAGTAGAGATAATACTATTAGACTTTGAGGAATAAAAGACTAATCCAGAAAATAAATTATTGGATCACATGATAATTGGGTTTGCCAGGTATAAATTTTGAGTAATGATACCTAAATTCTATCTTGTAGTAAAGATAAAACTATTCAATTATGAAAAATAAGTAATAGATCGAGAGTTAGATCAATTACAAATCATAACGATTATATAAGATCAGTGGCTCTTTCAAGGAATGAGAAATTTGTTGTATCTGGAGGTGAAGATAGAAACATTATGTTATTTAGTATGTTAGATTATTAGAGAAAAGAAACAATAAGTATTCACGATAATAATGTAAGATCAGTATGCATTTCAAGGTAAAATAAATTCATTGTATCTGGAAGTGATGATAAAACTGTAAGAGTTAGGAAGATAATAGTTTAGTTAGTTCAATAGATAAATTAATGTTAAAATTGCTATATTTAATTGAGAACACTAATTCAACAAAAATGGAAAGTTACTAGTAATATTTATCAGTAATATCTTTTATTTACAATTATTATTTTGATTGCAGTTTCAATAGTATCAAATATTGCCATAAAGTATTTAACAATATTATATTTTAAATTACAATTTAATATAATTAATAGTTTTTATAATCCTAAGGCCAAAAAATCAAACTACAATATAATAACAATATCTATTATAGAACTATTAAAAGGCTTTGAATAATTAAAACTAAAAATCAGATAACACTTAATAATTGATAGAATCAACTTCAAGAATAATACAAATTTACCAAAGAAAATAACTAAACTAATCATCATCAATAAGCCCATGACCATTGAATAACCTTTTAATGTATTTCATGTAATATCTTTACTCCTTTTATTCTTCAAGAATAACATTTCTTGCATTGTTATATGGTTCCAAACTTTATCGTCCAGCAGCATATCTTAGTAAATGATCAATCAATACAGACTTTGGCATTACTAGCATAGCCACAGAACGCTTGAAAATGACGATGATAATAACACCTAAACTTAAGAATGCTATAACGCAAGCTATAATAAACTGTATTAAAGTCGCTTCATCCTCTAGATTCTACGATAAATACAATATAACAGCAAGGAATAAATTTAGCATAGCTATGGCTGATTGTATTAATCTTATCCTTTTATCATTATACGTTCTTATGAAGAAACTTACCAAACATTGCACAAAAAGTAGTCCTATGCATATCAGTTATTAAGCCTCATACCCATAAATGAAAACTGAGGTAGCTAGAATGTAAACCAGCTTGAAAATAACCTTTTCTAGTATAAAATGTTAAGTCATAAATAAGCTCCTTACATAAAATCTGAATCGATTATGATTCAAAATGCAATGAAGAGCTAATGGTACATATACAACAAGAGCACATGCACTAAATGAAAAATAAGCAATATACTCACCCTCCCAACAAGGGATATCACAGTCAGAATGCATATTTACCTCATCTTCCGCTGACCCTTCAAAGCAATAGAACGGGGTTAGTAATATTCTAACTGCAGGTATGAAAAGAATATTACACCCTAAAGGAAGAATACTCTCTCCAATTCTAGCTAATGGGTACAATTAGGGTATTCTTTTTGACATATATGTATAGCATAATAGGTAGAAGATTCCCCAAAGTATTGTTAGGGATGCTGCTGCGATAATTGCAACTCTATAAGTTGTACGAACAAAAGAGTAGTCTGGGCTGTATTAGAATCCAAAAGTTGCAATTGCTACGCTTAGATTTAAATAAATGTGGTTATATTTGAACCCAGCCGAAATATATTGAATAGTTTCAGCTAGCATTGCCAACAGTAGCAATAGATCCTACCATAAAAATAAAGCCTTTTGCTTTATATCCTTGATTTACTTTTTAGTCGTCATAACATATATCACAATGGCTACAATAATTGAGATAACAATTAATATAGATATAAGTCCGAATGATAGATTCTACCCCTGTTCAACATCTCCTTCAGGCCTATGATAGCATTTATGAGATGTATCAATAACAGCAGATGGAACTTCTGTACTACCTGTGATCCAAACATGCTCAAATTCTTCATTATATTAGAAAAGCCGGGCGTTAAATACAGAAAACTCAAAGAATAATCTTAGCATTAGCTCATCCCCATCATACATAACGCTATTAAACTTTATACTTGGCTCATAGAGAGAGTTTTCCTACTACTGTATTCTTAATCTAGTTGTAGCTCCTTCAATAGGGATAGAGCTCATAATATCTCTTAGTATATAAGAATTTTCATAGTCTAATCCTCTCATTAGTGCATGATCCAGACTCCTTACTAGCATAATCAACGCATCTGCCATAAGTGATTGATATGCAGGAGCGTCATTTAATTACTCCATCACAGCTTCTTTAACCCATTATCCTTCTTCTCCACTGTAATATTATCTAGTGACAGTTAAAGTTCCTTGATAATACTCTCTTAAGTACTCGTAACCTTATGGAACAAATGAAAGCTCACTAAAATCATCAGAAAAGAGATTAACAAACTTATTTTTGTACCCTCTTTGATAAAGTACGCTTGGTAGGTAGTAAAGTTGATTTGGTCTTATTAAATGGCAATGAATTCTAGATTAAGCATTTACGTAAGAGTCAATCACTTCTGGGTATTTTTCTTCATAATCTTCTGGTACTTTAATATCTACGTAAGAGTAATCTACATCTTTGTTTTCAACTATTATACCATGTTTTTCTGTTATTTCGATTCTACTAGTAATTTGAGAAATTAATATAGGATCTTAAAGAAGTACCATCATATTCCAATCGTACCTTGCCATAACTTTTGCAGTAAGATCTTATTTCTCAATTAAGTCTGGGTAAATCCCTGCATATAAAGGATATTTACTCCTATCAGAATAATATCTATTACCATCAAAAGAGCACATCAATAAAACTTCAATTTCTAAATCGTCAAATACCTAGAAGAGAGTGTTGAAGCTATTAATCCACCAATTATAAACCCATGCTACTCCTAAGTCTCCACCTACACTCTAAATACAGTTGGTATAGGACTCATGTGTGCCAAAAAGCACCCCGCATCCTTCAGGATACTGCATTTTTAACTCAAAGAATTCAAGGACATCTTTAGAGTTATTAAAGTGGTCAATTACTATTTCATAAGTGATTCCTATATTCTGAGATACTACATCTACCAGTCCATTAGGCTCATTTGGGTCTTTATTACCTGTTATTTTTATCTAGTACAGATCATTATTAGGGATTTCATAAGTATTGCCTATAAAAACTATTTCTTGAGCTAACTCCATTTGGTTTTCTTCATATTTTCCCACTTTTTCCCATCCATTTTCTTTCAAGTTCCAAATATTGTAACTGTCTTCTTATGTTGAGTCTTAGATTCATTTTACGAGCTCTGTTCTTATGCAATCTATAAAGATCTCATGACATGTTTCAGTAGAAATAATATCACTTATCAGCTTATCAATAATTAAAAAGTGATCAAATCTTTCTGTTTTGAAAGAATTTCATGGAAAGCTAAGCTTCTACTGTATACAAATAGAGCCGATTTGATCTATTCTTGCACAAGACTCGTTAACCATTAGAAAGAATTAACCCACCTTCTCTAGCTTTACCTTCTTTAGTTCTTCACTTAAACTTTCACATAGTAAAGTATTAGCCAGGCAAATAACCTTCTTATAGCTTAAAGGCTTGATATATTTGTGTACATAGTGCCTTATATACTCTCCTTTTGACTCAGGTAGCAGATGAGCAGATAGGACATCAAATCTATCACCAGTTGCATAATCTAAGACCTTCTGATGAATTTCTAAATTTGGTAAGGTTCCGTCAGTAAAAATGGCAATTTTCCCATCAATATGGAAATGCTGTAAAATGGCTGTTACGGCATCCGACACCTTAGGAATTTTTGATTGGAAGTACACAATTTCTTCCCTCTATAGGAAAGAAGGGGATAACTCTATGATGATTTTGTCTTGGGGGCCAATACTTCGCATGGCATTGTAGTATTTCAGGGGATTTGTTAGTGCCATGTAGTAAACTCGTAAATCGCTGACAGGGTTGGTGATAAACTGGCTGTAAGTTAAACTCTGGACTTCTTCTTAGAACCTAGACAACAATAGATCTGCGTCATCCAATACAGCAAGGGACTATAGCCCGAGAGCTGTGAGAAGAGAGAAAAGAAGTACCATTTTAAGTTAATTGGTTAAGCTGAGAAGAAAACATTTATTTGCCCAAAGGTAACGTAGAGGTTGCTAATTTTACAACTAGCTAGCTTCCATGCTAAGTTTATGAGTGTATAACTTTTCTAGGCTTATTGTTTGATTGTTCTTAAATTAGTGTCTTTTGTCTACTCACTTATAAACAGTAGATTAAGAGACTTATTGTTTTTCTATAATCATTATTTTATTTACAATTGCATAACTTCATAACTTGTAAAAAGTAGCTTTATTCTAAATTTTACTTATTTAAACCTAGTATTTGTAATTTATCCTTATAGCCTATATTTCTTCTTAAGGTTAGGCTTCTAAAGCTAATTTTATTCAATAGACTTGTTTAAAATTATCCTTTGTATTATATTGTCCCTTTCGAGCTCAGTACTGCTCATTGTAACAATATTAATCATTGTATGTAGTTCTAATCCCCTTTTGAATAAATCTTCCTTTTCTTTAATAATTGCCATGCATATCTCAAGGGCTACTCAATCTATTTGGAAATTTTTAGCTATTGGCTTAATTCATTACCTCTTCTACATGTTATAATATTTCTTATACTGAAAATATCAATGCGTCTTTGATTGTACTAGCCTAAAATAGAGAGTTTTAAGTTATAAGAGGGCTATGTAATAATTCATCTTTCATACAACAGTCCAAAGCTGAGGCTTATTGAATTATTCCTCTAAAATCAAGTGATTTTTTATATCTACCTTTTGTTAAATATTAGATAAAAAGCAGATTATAATTAAGACCTTAATTATAAAAGTAAATTGATTTAGAAGAGCTATATTATTAAAATATGAGCTAATGTAGAGAAAGCACGAGTAATTTTGCATAAAGATAAAAGAATGCAAAATTACCTTCAAGTGCAATTTGATTGA